>AWOL01S0024770.1:74119-93511 GCA_000715115.1 Nicotiana otophora | reverse complement strand
TGTAGCCTCCTGCTTATAAGTGTGGTGCACAACAGACCCATAAACAAGACTCTACTAGACACGACTTATAGACTCCCTAGGACAGAGATGCTCTGATACCACTTTTGTCACGACCCAAATCGGGTGCCCGTCGTGGCCCATCGGTTTGGGTCGTGACAAAAGTTAATACCACTTTTATCACGACCCAAACCGATGGGCCGCGATGGGCACCTGGTACCTTACTCAACCGAGTACCAAAATAAGGTATCTTTCGTATCATTCCATCATAGGTAAATGATCCACGAGGATCTACCTATAGATGTTTTACCTTTTCATCTTTGGTATCTTTTCACATCATCGATGACCCTTGATTGCCTCGCGGTAATCCTTCTCTACCAAGGATAACAAATTTCCTTACTCGTGAGGGTGACACTTAGTATAACTAGCACATACAATCCCTTACTTAACTTTGCTCACATTGCTTACTTTTAGGGAAGCGCCTTCCTGAATGGCCATTCTCTGAATTTCTCATGAATCTTCTTCTGTTGTCCATTTCATTATCGCCAGAACAAAATCTGAAATTCTCATGATGTCGACCATTATCAAATCGCTCACTCCCTAATTTATGTTTAGTTTATCTTGCTCACCAGCCCATACTAATTTCTATTACTCTGGGTCTAACTTTTCCTTTTGGTAATCATGTTAGAGTCATGAACTTATTTTTCGAAATGAGGATATGACTTCATGGCATATACTCTTTTGTTGTCTCACGGACTGTCACTTCTCATCTTTCCTTCACTTGACTATAGACTCTGTAATACTGTCATCTTTTGATCTACCATTGTCATCCATGTATCATATCTTACTCATAATACTTCATTAAGTCTTTTCTTATTTCCCGCTAATATTTCTGTCTATCACTTTATTTTGAAAATTTCAACAGGACATTCTTTTGCTTTTAGCTCCCCTTGCTCCATCTACTAGCTCTTCGGCTTGCCTAACATTCTTTCTTTACTAGGGACGGGAGCCACACTAAGGTAATATTTATCTCTTTCAAGGCTTCCAGTGCCTATCTTTGTAGTATTCATATCTAGTTGTACTATTTTAGAGTGTACCCTCTAGATGCCTTACAAGGAGATCTATTAGCACATTTGCAATATCCTTCGGAAATGTCAGCTAACGCTAACAATCCATCCACCATTTTGGGTTACCCTAACCCCAGCTAGATCCTGACATTCTGCCTTCTCTTATACTAATTTTGTTAGCCCTCATAGGGCATAAATGAGATGGGTGTGGCCAATTATACATACCTCTGCTATTGTTGAAGGTAACTCAAAAGTCTTATATTCCTCTGCCTGAATTGTAAGTACTAATAATCTTCATTAGCTGGGTGCCTCGTACCCTTCTTCCTCTTGCTTCTTTTACTTCTTGTAACTTGTATCTATCTTTTGAATCTTTCATTGCCTTTCACCATAGAGGTGGATAGATATTCCTGCCTTAAGGCTCCTTATCAAAAGGCTTACACGTCTTAGTACACCCATGATCTGCTGAAGACCTTACATTTATCCATCATAAGCTATGCAAAATCGAGTTCTTCTAACTCAACTCTTTCACAGCCACATGCAATCTCTTACCAACCGTCTTTCTAGATGTAGGCATCATCGTATTATGAATAAGATAGAGTTTAGGAAATTGAGTTCCTACAACTGAGCTCTACCACATGATCTGGAGTAAGAAGAAAGAGTGACAGTCTTAAATGCCCTGTAGCCTCCTGCTTATAAGTGTGATGCACAACACACCCATAAACAAGACTCTACTAGACACGACATGTAGACTCCCTAGGACAGAGATGCTCTGATACCACTTTTGTCACGACCCAAACGGGGTGCCCGTCGTGGCCCATCGGTTTGGGTCGTGACAAAAGTTAATACTACTTTTATCACGACCCAAACTGATGGGCCGCGACGGGCACCCGGTACCTTACTCAACCGAGTACCAAAATAAGGTATCTTTCGTATCATTCCATCATAGGTAAATGAACCGGAGTAAAGCATGAGGGAATAAACTTATACATATGACATACTGGCCTATAAGACCAAAATGATCACTCATACACTGAACATAGGCCGACAAGGCCATACAATCTTTTATATATATGACATCTCTCTACAAGCCTCTAAGAATACATAATTGTCATAAAGGTAGGGACAGATCCCCGCCATACCAAACAATACACATCTAAATCATGCTGACCAAACAAGCAACTCTAGAGCAAATGGAGTGCACCAACATCTTCCGCTGAGCTGATCGCCTACTTGGAGGACTCTCGACCTGTCTATCGAGACCTGCGGGCATGAAACACAACGTCCCCAGGCAAAAGGGATGTCAGTACAAATAATATACCGAGTATGTAAGGTAATATACTGAAAGCTGAAACTGAACTGATAATATAATAACTAAAATTAACTGGGAGCCAAAGATAATCTGAAGATATACTCACATGCTGATACTGACTCAACTCTCCCAATATAGTAAGTAAAATAGTTGTTCGGCCCTATAAGGCTCGGTATATATATAACTGCTCTAACGTAGTAGGCTCGCTCATAGGCGCTCGGCCATAATAGGCTCTGTATCTCGGCCAACTGGGCTCGCTCATAAGCGTTCGGCCATAGCAGGCTCGGTATATAACTTACCATCTGATCAGAGGTTGCCCAATAGGGGCCTGCCCATCGATTATAGCTCGATGGTAATGAAAATACTGTAATACTGTATATATAGGCTCTCTGCTCTCTTAACTGGAAGAAGATAATACTCAATTAAATATGAAGTCCCGATAAGGAGAATACTGTAATTTACCGGAATATGAATTTCTCTTTATGCCTCGTTATCAAACTCATATAATTACGAGATCATGCCAAAATAAAGGAAGGGATTACCTTTAACATACCTGGATCGATTCTCTTGATAATTTCTCTAACACATATTTTTTGTGACGAAACACATATGATATTCTTGAGAAAGATTGCACTGTACTCCCTTAGAATCACAAATCCCACGTTGCTATAGTATCAAGTAGTCTTTGTATGGAACATTTGAAGCAATTACGTTGCCATTGCCAATCAACATCTTTGCTGAAGTTCTGTCACGTTTTGCTATTACATAATTCCAAATTGGGTTGCTGCTACCTCCATGGACATCATGTTAATACTAATTCAAGAATGGAATTATATGATTTCATAATCATTCTCACAGTGGCTTTCATCCGTTAGCAAGGAAACATAAGATCTTAATCTTAATGATATGGGAAGGTCTTTTAAAATCATGGTTTGTGGCCCCCACTTTGGATGACTTAGTCACCAAATTCTTCTTAATATGTGCCACCTTTTTACATGACTTAAGAGTCATTTCTTGGCTTGATTCTTGGGCTGCCACGTTGAGCATAGGGGTTTCATTAAGCTTATCCAACAATTATTCCCTTAATTCCTTAATTACATGGTAATCTCTCACTAACCAATAATTAACCAATTACCCATAGAATTAAGAATTATCTCAATCTACATAAAATATTACTCACTTTTAACACACTTTATACACCTCACTATCATGGCCATATGGTACCTTGTATGGTATTAGTCCATAAATATCGGGTATTTTAGCTCGGGCCGTATTTTATTCCAAAATGTCAAACTTTGATAAAATTCATTTTCTTCGATTTGCTTACCCTCTTACCTTCACGAATTTACTTATCACTTGTTTGAAATAGCATAATTCTTAAAATCTCAAAATAATCTTAATCCTGAACTTACGTCGATTAACTTACGACGAAACTTTAACGTATGAAAATGCGAGATGTAACATCTCATTTCCGAACTTTCATCAATTTATTTATGGCGTATTTTTACGTACGAAAATATGGGGTGTAACAATCTGGACGTGGTGATTGCTAGAGTGGTGCTTGTACCTGTTCGGAGACCTTAAGGTAGCTGCTATGACGCCCGCAGACCTTGACTCTCCTTCTTTTCATTTTATTCAGTACTGTTCTATTTCTCAGACAGTTGTACTAGAGTTTCAGACTATGTTGATACTTAGTAGCTCATGTACTCATTGACACCAGGCTTTTGGATGGTTGTAGTAGGGTTATAGTTCTTTTCATCAGATATTTATGAGATTTTTCGCTGTTGAGCTTATTAAATCATGTTTTAATTCAAATGCTTAGTTTTTATGTGATTGTCGGGTTGCCTAGTAAATGTGTTAGGCGCCGTCATAACAGGTTGAGATTTTGGGCCGTGACACTTGTCATGTCACCATCACTTGTGTTGTCACATCACGTGTGTTGTCACATCGGATGTCAATGAGAAATTAAGTTTGACTGGACTTGATCCGTATTTTGAGATAAATTCTAGCGGCGTCCACGTAATTACTAGACTGTGCTCTAAATTAAAAAATGATTATTTAATTAGAGAATCTTGTAGTATTTATTTTACAATTTCGACTACTACAATAATATTATAGTAATTATTGTTTTATTTATTTTTATTTTCTAAAAGACAATAAATTGATAGAAAATCCAAATTTTTGAAAAATAGGACAATTATCAATAAATTGCTTTGCAATTTAGAATAATGCACAAAAATGGTTTAACTAATTGCAATAAAATAATATAAATTCCTGCATTTTATAAAAATAGAAATAATTATCAATAAATTGCATTAAAGTTAGAAATATGAAAAAATGTATATTTTACTATTTAATGACTTGGAAGCGTGCATAAGTTAATTTTAAATACAGAGGATCAAAATTGAGTGTCAACAATGACTTCTAGCATAAGATAATGGCGAGGGGCCAAGAGGTTTGTAAATAGTAAGCGGGATTAGAACGTGTTAACTAGGCTTAAACCAAAAGATAATGAGCAGCGGGATAGAAGTCGTAACTACAAGTTAGTATCATTCGTAATATAAGGCTTTGGATAAGGATGATAGTCGCGAGGAAGCTAGACATATAGAGTCTAGCATTCGAGGACGAATGTTTCTATGGGACGGAGGATGTTACACATTGTACCTTTGTACGTCATGTTCGTCGTAAGTTAGTCGACGTAAGTACGAGAAAAAATTACTTTTGAGGTTACAAGCACTTAAGCTCTTGCCTAGTATGTTACACTTTGCACCTTTATGTCATTTATGCCGTGAGTGAGCTAATGTTACACCCCGTATTTTTATATGTCAAGTGCATCGTAAGTTAATTGATGTAAGCTGAGACAATAAGGTTATATTTAAGGGTACAAGTATTTTATGATGTTTAAGCAAGTGATAAGTAAGTGTCATAATATTGGAGGCTAAACGAAGTGAAGAAAACAAGTTCGTCAAAGTCGGCAAATTGGAATGTTATAACCCGTACTTTTGGTGTAAGACTAGGAGTTTTTAAGATGATAAGAAGGTCATGTTATGAGGTATTTGAATTATATACTAGTCATATGCTAAGTTTTGAAGTCAAGCAAGTTGTAGAATAAAAGTCAGAAAAGTTATCAGAAGCTACGTTTACAAGTTTATTAAAATTTAGGTCTAATGTCACTGAGCTTTTCTCTTAATAGACTTGGATTTATGGGGTCATCCACCCACCAAATTAAAGGTCTACAAGTCTAATTTCCAACATATTAAATCGTTTGTTGATACGACATCGTAGTAGAGAGATATTCATATTTTCGCAAGACTGCACAGACAACTCCATTGGGACCCACATAGGCGGTGGAAAGTCCCACCTCTCTATTAAAGCGATGCAGTCCCTTTCCCCACCCAATTTTTCGCCCAAAAATGAACCCTAAACTCCTATAAATCTCCCAAGACCTTCTCCTACAATTCATGTAAAGTTCTACAAGAAATCTCAGTGTTTTTTCCCTTGGAGATCATACCAGTGTAAGAGAAAACTTGTTCTTCCCTTGTTGTGGTGAGACTGAAGTTACTTCAAGTTGAAGCAAGGTATAAGGGGCTGATTTCGTGAATCTAAGGTAAGACTATCATGCCCCTACCTTGGGGAGCGGGACCGACGCTCAACCGAGTTACCCCAGTCAAGCAAGCATACTTAGTGCCTACCATCCAACCTTGCCCATGAACAATTTGAGAATAAATTACAAGAGATAGATAGTGAGAGGAGGAAAGGGTTCAATATCATATTTCATTACTTACAACAACTTCATTAATAATTATCAAAAAATTACAAGTTCATAGTTTTAAAAGTGGAAATATGTCCAACAAGCACAACATCATTAGTTTGTCTTCCAAATCAAAACACAACCCACAGTACGCCTACGAAGCCTATAAGTGAACATGAGTAAAATATNACAACTTCATTGATAATTATCAAAAAATTACAAGTTCATAGTTTTAAAAGTGGAAATATGTCCAACAAGCACAACATCATTAGTTTGTCTTCCAAATCAAAACACAACCCACAGTACGCCTACGGAGCCTATAAGTGAACATGAGTAAAATATAGAAGTGCCAGCGACAAGACCCCGGATATACCTCAAAATACAATATACAAGAAGTAAAATGACACAAGGCCCCAAAATGGAGTAGGGCTCACCAAATCAGCTGGGAAAAGGGTGTGCTACTAACAATGATCAGTGCCGCCTGCTGAGGAACCACCTGTATCCATTAAAGCTTCAGCGTCCCCAGTAAAAGGGATATTAGTACATATAGAATAGTACTAGTATTTGAAGCTAAATACCCTCTCATGGAATGGGGTGCCAACATAAAGGAAAGAAACATAAAAGCAGAAAGTAAATCAATAATATTTAAATGCCAAGTCAAAACAAAGCAAACTTTCAAGTAAGCATTAATATTTTAGGTTGGAAGATCCTTAGTACCGATACACTACCATGTATGTGGCATGGAGTCAGATTTCTTCCCGATTAGCTAAGTTGTCTCACCTCAATATATGAGGGCTGACATAGAAATACGATACCACCATGTGCGCGACATGGTGTTTGATCTCTGCCTGATCGTCTAAGCCGTCTCACCACAATGTCGTATGGGTCGACATGGTCCTTGCTAGTTTTAAATTTATCCCAATCAAGGGGAATAATCTCAACATATCATAACGAGAATTTATCGCTCAATCATCTCTTGCACCGGCACGTGTAGTTTTGGGCTTAGACCTTTACAATCCACCCTACCTCGGTGACCTAACGATACTCCTAAAATATTTATTGTATGAAAGAATTATATATATCATAGCTTTTCATAAAATCTTTTAATTTCATTGGCACTCTTGGCCATAGCGGTAAATAATCATTCTTGGCATGATGACTGCATTTCATATTTCATACTTTCATTCCTTTACTTGTCATGTATCATCATAAAACATTCAAAGACATTTGAAACATTGGAAAAGTCATAGCTTCAACTCATAAGTATGTAAGAGTTCAAAACACATTAGAAATAAGTATGAGGAAGAGCATAGTGATTTGCAATTTGAAACATGAATTTAAAATCATAAGCCTTTGCAGTGAATCAATCATTAGAAATAATCCGGAGCAATAGGGATAGAACTTGGACAAACCATACTTGGAGTTCTCAATAAATTCATGGAATCTGATTCTATGGAAGGAGTTTAGCCAACATACCTTGATTCAGCTTTTCTTAGGATTACTACAATGTTATAATACTCTTATAAACTTCAATCTATAGAAACATAACCAATATGAATAATTATTAGGGAGTCGTTCATAGACTTAGCCATTATTGGCATTTTATCAAACTCTAAGTGCAAAACCGACCACAAGGTTTTATAATGGAATTCCCTCTCCCCACAACTAATTTCAATAACAAGAAACCAATCTACGTAGTCCTATAATACCTCTCAACCTTTATTGGCACATGCATGCCCAACTATCTACTCCAAGCTACAAGAATCACGCTTCCTAGCCCTCACACACACCCATATTCGAGTTTGAGGGATTATGGCTTCCGATCACCATCCCATATCCCTATCATTATAAAATCATTCCTAAATTCATGGGAGGGCGCTTCGCCTCGCTTAAGCTATGCTTCAGTGTAGGCAAGGCACTATGATGTGCGCAAGCATTGCCTATGAGTTCTATCTTCAATCGAGCAGTGCTAAACAACAAATATAATCGTCAAATAAGTATATTAGTTGTTAATAAAAATATTGCAAATGAATTTGTTACTCTTTTCTTAAATTACATATATATTGTTATTTTTCATTGTGCCATTTTTTGTTGCTAAAACCCACACTTAAATTGCTTTTGTGCTTAAAATCCCAATTGACCTGGAGCGCTTTTTAGAGCTTTTTGCCTTTGGCGACGCTGCACATCCACAAGACGAGTGTCACATAAATGTGGATGCTAAAATTGATGTGTGTTGGTACAAGATTAGATTAGCCTAAAAATGACCATATTCTCCCGAAAGGACAAGTAGCACACATTGAGGATAAAATGAAAGAAGGTTGCTTGAGATGGTTGGTTATCTCCTGCGTTGGCCTCCGGATGTCAGCCTCCAGATTCACTAGTCATCTAAGTTGCTCGGATACGGGTGTCCGACACGGGTGCAGATCTAGAGGCCGGATCTTCGAGATGTAATTTCTAAGATTCGGAGATACGGATCCTTGTACAGATACAGGTGCGGGTATCCGGCTAAAAGTAAAATAAAAAAAATAAAAAAATCTTTAAATTATGAGAAATTTTGTAGAATACTTACGTATGACTTGTAAAGTGTGGATTTCTTTTTTATTTTCAAGTTGTAGATAAGTAAATAATTGATTTACTAGATAAAATATGCTATTTTCTTCAAATGTACCCTAATTTTCGTTCTGATTTTGGGAATCAAATTATATCTCGTCTCGAATTTTTTCGTCTGTCGTGGTCAAAGTACCCAAAATTATTTGACCAGATCCGGTACGGATTCCATACCCACACCCATATTAGTGTCATGTCGACACGGATGCGGCACCTAAACTGCCGTGTCGGAGCAACTTAGCTGGTCAATAGGTGTGAAACCATGGTTATTGAAAGGGATAAGATAGGCCTAAAATCACATGAAAATAAATGGTCTAGAAATGCCTACAATATGTTGGAATCAATGCAAGACTTAACAAAAGATAGGACATAATGGAAGAGAAAAATTGTATAGGCAATACAAATTAATTGGTAATATGCTTTAGTCATGTTAATACGTTTACTTTAGGTCCTATATTTTTTTGGTGTCCCTTAGCCCTATTTGAGATTCTCATGCAGTAGGAGATTTAGAGAACATCTTGTACTTTTTGTTTTTTATTTTTATTTTGTATAATCTTGGTCTACGATGATTATAAATAGAAAAATATGGTGAAGATTCATATGGCAGATTGTTACTTGTTTCGGACTGAGGCGCAAGTATTGTACTATTTGGCCATTTTCCTATTCCATTTGGGAGCAGCTTTCTATTTTTTTTTTATTAACCTTATTTACAAAATAAGAACCCGGTCGATTGGAGTACCCTTCCTCCTTTTTGAGGCTTTTAGGCCTCCGGTCAGTCAGGGGTTGACATGAGACCGGATATTTTGGGGAATCCGATGGTATTTGGATCAGTTTACGGCTTTGCGCCGCACACAACTAATCTAATGGATACATGCTACTTCCTACTCGCACATGTACTTGGTAACTCTTCCACCGAGGATTTCAAAAAGTTGAATTCAGAAATGAAATAATTATTAAGAAGAATCTAGCTTGAATTAAAATTCAGAAACAAAAGAAATGATAAGAAAGGAGTTTTACGTTTTGTTCCCCATCAATGATGACATCCTTCTGAGATTGAGACGACGAACAAAGCTCTTAACTGGAGATATATAGTGACATAATTACAAATTATTGAATGAAGCTCTTAACTGGAGACGTAGTGACATAATTACAAATTATTGAATGAAGCTTTTTACTGGATATTCAGTTACATAATTACAAATTATCATCAATAGATGAGGCATAGCCATGAGATTTCCAGAAAGCCTTAGGGCCAAGATTTTGAACACCAGCATCTTGTAAACAATAATTTGAGTTCTGATGAGAGCGAAAAGGGAAGTAAGAACACTGAGAAGATCGAACGACATAGCGTGTGTGTGTGTGTATATATATATATATGTTCTGGGTGTCTTTAGTGTTAGAATTTTGGAAAGAGAAAGTAGAAACAGGAAGTAGCTCTGAAAATTTTTTCACCACGTCTGGCAGGTTCTGTGGGAGTCGAAGAAAGAGCGCAATGCACTTGTATCGCTTTTTGGCAAAAAGTAGGCTCTCAATATTTACCCGTGAATGTGAATGAACTTCATTAATCCTGAGAATTACCCATTTGTCGATAGGCTAAATATTGCCGATTTTGGGGGTTTTCAAAAATGAGTCTTAATTGCATCAAAAGCAATAACAGCTGAATTTATAGCCGAAATGAAGAAACAACTAAAGAAGACTAAATATAGTGAGGCTCGATCTTTGAACAATCATAGGTTGTAATCCATCCGTTAGAATGAAAAGATTAAGAGAATGAACAAGAGCAATGGGGAAAAAGAAGAGTTCAGGCGAACAAATGAAGAGGAAGAGAGAGGAATGACAGTGTGTGAAGGAGGAAGGGGACACCAGAATTCCATTATAATTCTGAGCTCATATATATATGAAACATGGGGTGCACCCTAGAGTCAGAACGTAAAAGCAGTCTATATGCCACCTTGCCCTTTCCGGAAACTTGAAGGCTCATTTGACATGGAACTTCAAATTTGTTAAATTCTTGTTCAGTTTTGTGCTTATATGCATAAAATTTAATTTATTTCGTGCTTTGCTTTAGATTGTCTTTCTATAGCTGCTGAATTTGTTGCTCTTGGCTAAGAAATCCTCTGGTACATTAGCTTCTAATGGGGCTCCAATTGATATCTCAGGAGGCGATACCCATACCATGCTTGAAATGGTACGCAATTCAAACCGTTATGGAAGTTTGAATTGCACCTCCGTTCAGCTAAACCAAGCCATTCCTTCCACTGATTGGGTCTATGAGCTGTCATACATCTCAAACAGGCAATATTACATCTATTCGCGCTCTCCGTCTGTCCATCTGATGGAGGGTGATAAGCAGTGCTGAAACTTAGTAGTGTCCACATTAATTTAAAATAACAATTCCTGCTGCTAGCAGTTAATAAAAAATATACCGTTTCTATCAGAAAGGATGGTTTCAGGAGTTCCATTTTAGCTTTCTGTTATCCCTTTAGTCATGCCGTCTACTACCACAAAGATGGTGCCCTTTCCTTGTGATTTGGACCTCTATGAAGTCTGCACAAATATGCTATGCATCCAAGCCTGCTCAGGAACGGGTAAGAGTTATAGAAGCCCTAGGCTGGAGAACCGTTAGTTCTCAGGTTCAAGCTCCGGCGGAGATAAAGAAGCACTAGGTAATTTCTTCCCATCTGTCTAAGCCTTTTGGTGACAGAGTTACCGATACTTGTGCTGGTGGAAGATATGAGGTACCTGGTGCAATAGTCAAAGTGCAAGCTGGCACAAACACCATTATCATAAAGAAAGAGTTGTAGAAGCCCTAGGTAGGGTATTTTTCTTCCTTGCTTCTCTGGTACATTTTTCTTCCTTGCTTCTTCACTACATTTCACTACATTTCACATAGGACTTCACATTTTCTTTAAGCTCAGGCCAGGAAACTCTCTTTAATGTACCTACTTGACTTGAGTGTCCACCTACTGGTGAGTCATATAGTTGCTTGACTATTTGCTGCCTTAAATCCCCTGAACTTTCAATATACCCTTCATCTTTCTAACTAAAACTACAGATTGTAAGCTAAACTTGTCTCTGCTCTGAGGCTGTACTGTCAACTGTGAGCTAAGTAATTAAGTCTGTAACTCGTTGCTCCTTCGTTGCTGTGTTATTATTTTTTTTAATTCGTAGCTGTGTTGAAATCCTTTGTATCCAACTATTCAAGTAGGTACAGTAAACTTATAGCCTGTAACCTTCCTTCAGTCTCTCTGTGCATAGCTTCATCCTCATTTCTCTTTGAGAGTGGATTAGCAACTCTATTTCAGCTGAATCTCTTGTATATCCACTTGTCTACAGCACTCAGTGGTGACATAAACTCTTTCTCATATATATATTTCCTCCGCTGTCTAGGTGCTTGAGCTTGCTTAAATCCTATTGGCCTTTTCTCTTGCATCAATACAGCTCCTATACCAGTTTGGCATGCATTAGTTTCCCCCAAGAAAACCTGCTTAAAGTTAGGTATTGCTAGAACAGGTGCAATAGTCATTGCCTATCCAGTTTTAATTGGATGTAGATTTTATATTCTGCTATTAACCTTTTTTTGTTCTCCATTTTAGTAGTTTCTCACTTCTGCTTTTAGTGATATCTTTCCAGATTATCAGGGAAGCTGGTTTTTGGGTGGTTGGTAGGTTGGGGAAATATGGGCATAAGTGGTATTTTTAATTGATGCATTACTATGCAGTCATTACTAGTAAATTTATTAAAAAGCATCAGTAGATTTATGGAATGCGCAATTTTAAGAAGCATCAGTAGATTTATGTAATACCGCCAAATGATCTTGATCTCGATTTTCAGTAATTTAACCTGGAGGAGTGATGTAACGTGAGTGAGGTAAAGAGTTTCCACCTTCTTTAAACATGGAATATATAAAAAGGCTTGGAAAGAGAAAAGAACCAAAATATTAAATACTTTGACTTTCTTTAAGCATTAAATACCGTTAAAACTTCACTACCTCAAAGTCAATAACAGTGTAATAGTCCCAGAAAATAAATCTAATACATGCATGCTTCTATTTTATCGATGAAAGACTTTCATGTCCTGTAGAGATTTAATTCTATAAATTTAGCATCTCAAATTACGTATGCATAAAAGATATTCATAATAAGAAATAGCTGTCTCAAATTACGTATGCATGTGCAAAAGATAATTTTGAGAATTAGAAATATACAGATAAACAAAAAGCCACGCATGGAGAAAATTGGAAAAGAAAATGTAAAAATGGCAAAGAAACTCAAAGAGGAAGGCTATGCCCTAAAGGGGAGTGTGCCTATTATTGGACTACATGATAAAAATCATGAACAGAGAAACACCACATCAAGGAAAAGATCAATACATAAACCGTCTAACGCAAAATGTTATAACGACAATTAATATACCTAAAGTATTTAGTATTGGCACTCCAATTATTCTCCAACATATATAAATTGACCCTGTCGATAGAAGAGTTACCTACTGCAAATGCATATTCTTCAGTAACTGAAATCTCATTTCAATAAATCTCGTATGGAATTCTCCATTGTTTCCGGGGAAAGTTGACTGTATGTGTACTTGTTTGTGGGAAAGAAAATAAATTAAAGAGTAGTAGTTAAGAAAATTAATGGGAAAAAGAGGAAGAGACGTTCTTTTCAATGAGTCTCGATTGGAATTCCTCATTGTTTCTGGGAATGTTGATTGTACGTGTACTTATTTGTGGGAAAGAAGATAAATAAAGAGGAATAATTAAGAAAATTAATGGAAAGAAGAGGAAGAGACGTTTTTTTAGTCTTTTTAGGGAAATGCAAACGGATAGGTTGTTTAAATTTTTATTTAATAGACACTTTATGTGCTTTAATTTTTGTGACTCTTCGTTACCTCACTGTTACAATTCTTTATTGTAGTTATATACTAGATAAGAGGACAAAAAAAAAACAAAAATTGAGATAATAGATAAATAGGATCCTTGGCCAAAGAGAGGTGCCAACTCATCTCTTATTTTCTCTACTTTATATATCCTTGGCCATGGAATTCTTTATTGTAGTTATATAATAGATAAGAGGACAAACAAAAACCAAAATATTGAGATAATAGATAAATAGGATCCTTGGCGAAAGAGAGGTGCCAACTCATCTCTTATTTTCCCTACTTTATATAGATATAGATATAGATATAGATATAGATATATAGATAGATTTGGCTTCTCTCTACTCTTGAGGAGGGTTCACAGTGGCATACTGATTCTCCCCCCTCTGGCGCACATATTTTTCCCTTGCTATAAAATTTGTAAAACTCTATTTAGTTTTAACTGGTTATTTCTTGTGGCGTTTCAGATGGACGAGGTGCTGGCTTCAGTTGCAGATACATTAAAGAATTTTGCTGTCATATACCTGGTGGACATCACAGAGGTCCCTGATTTTAACACAATGTATGAGTTGTACGATCCATCCACTATCATGTTCTTCTTCAGGAACAAGCACATCATGATTGATCTTGGCACAGGAAACAATAACAAGATCAACTGGGCTCTCAAAGATAAACAAGAGTTCATTGATATTGTTGAGACGGTGTACCGTGGTGCGAGAAAGGGTCGTGGTCTAGTTATTGCACCTAAAGATTACTCTACCAAGTATCGTTACTGAGTGTCTGTGATATTGTACTGAACTATAAGATACTTTATGATTAAACTGAATCAGCTGTCAAGTGTACAATAACTTTCCATTAGTTACAAGTGGAAAGACCTCTAGTCTTCTTCAAACCATGTTATGATAAATTATATTAACTGTTTTGAAATTGTGCTTTTGTGGTTTCGGCTTCAGCATGTGCTAGGTGCCATAAGTGAACGAGTTGATTAAGGAGAAGATTTAACTATTCAAGTAGCTTTTAGTTTCTCTACTCTTTACAACAATTTCCATTGCTTATGCTAACGCTACGCGAGACTATGTAGAATAAGCATTTTGCAGCTCCAATTTCTATAATGGGATAAAGTTGGATCAGGATATCAGGTAATGGAAGGGTTGAACCTTGTTTTGGTTAACGTCTAACTTCTTAGTATGCATATGTGTGGTTGAGCGCATTCTATGTTTTTCTTAATGTTTTACCTCGTAAATATGTAAAGTGGAATACAAGGCAATCTCATAGGTGAACCTTTGTTTTTCTATAAGCAGACTTTGAGGCCCTTGGGACAGAAACAAATTAGGCCATATAGTAACTTTACATTACTATATATATATATATATATAGTAACTTTACATTTATGTTGCAAGATTTATCTGCTTGCATTATCTTCCGCAATGAAAATGTTCACTTTTTTCTGTCCTTCCCAAACAAACTTTGAAGAGAGCCCGCAAGTTCCACTAGATCCATACCAATCATATACCATGTAGCACCTGCAAAAATGACCTTCAGCCATGAGCTGTTGACAATGTCTAATGCGAGAGAACCACCAATATGATCGTTGAGTCTAACAGTCGCTTCTTCTCCAAGTTTTATCCAAACTATAGTTGCTGCTGCTGTTGCTGTTGCGAATGGCACTCTCCAGAGCCAGGGATTGCCTTGAAGTTTGTCCTTAGGTGAGAAAGCTTCATCATAGAATTCTACCGGTGTTTGGGGAGAGGAAGCATTCGAGGAAACTTCATCCACCAAACTAGTGTTTGTTGCTTCTGGAAGTGCATGGGTTGATGGAGACCAATACTCATCGTTGCACCTTTGATCAACTGTTGCCTTGGCTTGTTTCATAGCTGCTGCAGTAGCTATGAGCTTCTTAATGTCGGGTTCAATTAGCCTTCTCCTAACTGGTACCAAAGCCTGGACAGCTTCTGCAGTTCCTATAATAGGTGATTGCCAGTAGAACCAATTTGACATTGCTCGGATTGCTTGAAATGCTGACATTCGTGCTTCTTTTTGCACATCTGAAGCCTGAAATATAGTAAGAGTTGTATGTCAAATGGAGGCTACCCTGGTTGGCCATGTCACCGGCTAAATCGCTATCACATTTGACTTGTAGAAAGAACATTTGTGCAAATATATTCAGAACAAGGGTTACCTTAGGGTTGGTTTTGGAAGCTTTATTCAAGGCATCTTGATATCTGCTTTGAAATTTATTTAGATCATCAAATATATTCGAGGTGCGAGCACTAACAATATTTCCAGCCCCAATTCTAACATTGCCTCGCGGCTTCTTGGACATTAGGAATTCAAGTGCAGCCAAGTTTGACCTCTCAACAACCCTATGAGAACATGTCAGAAAGAAGAAGTAAGCAATTAACTATCAATGTTTGAACTCCCAATTAGTAAATAGTCTTACGAGATGCAATCAACTGGACATGCATCTATAGCTTCTTGAATTTTGGGTTCAGTATCAGCCCACTGAGCAACTACTCTGGCTCTTCCATACACAGATTCAATAGCAAATGTCTTTTCTACGAATAAAGCACATTTTAGGCAACCTACACACTTGACTTCATCAACAAACACAGCTCTTTCTTCATTCTCTGGACGACACCATGCTGAATATAAAGGTTTTCCTGTGTACCCCCTTAAGTCTGCAATTTTTGTCAGTTCCTGCATTATTTGATTACAACAGAAACATCAAAAAAGGAAGAGATTAACTGTTTTATCTTCTATGTGCTTAGGCTGATTTAAAGACCAATTTTTAGGATAATACAAGGTAACAAAGAAAGTGAGGGAAAGAAATTTTTTTCTCTAAAAGAAGATTGGCATAGTCTACCTAAGAATTATCGTGAATTCAAGATTTAAAGTCGGTGGATAGTGGATTATTAACTGTAAAGTTTCTTTTGCATTTGTATACATAGTCCGAATCGGAAGCAATAGATTTAGTAGGATCCATAAAACACGTCCTAGATGGATGGAATAGCAGTGATTTTTATACAAGGTGCACAATACTAAACAATCAAAAGACTACTACTTTTTCCAACATTTACATGGATGAACTGACCTTATCATAAGCCATACGTGCAATTGGATCAGAAAGAAGAGCATAGGCTTCATTGAGGATAATAGCCATGTCATGGCCAGATGCTCCGACGATATCTGGGTGGCATCGCTTCTGCAGCATCCTATAGGCCAGCTTAATCTGAGCCTAGTTAGATGAACTATCAACTCCAAGAAGATCATAGAGGTCAAAGTCAGTGATTGAAGAAGAATAAGCTCTGCATATCATGAGACATTTATTTGTATTAATATTGTTGTGGGATTTCCATGAATTTGCTAGTGGAGTCCTTGGATTTGGAAGTTTGTTTATGCTTTTGTTGGGAATGGTTTGTATTGGTACATAATGCATTGTTTCTGCTGGAGGGGAGAGAGGAAAAAAGTGACAGGAAAGAGTAAGGTTTTCTTCTTTTTGGCTTAGGGCAGATATTTTTTTTATGTGGAAGATATTTGCATATTTCACATCACAAGAGAGTTTGAGAAGAGACTAGAGACTAACCGGTCAATCTATTTACTCTTGTTTTCATTTTGAAAGTTCCGTTGCTTCAGTAGATATTTAACTCGGGAAATTGTTTTACTAGTCCAATAAAAATGTGTAAAGCCTCGTATATTTTTGTACTTATTTTGAGCTAATTACGATCCTAATGAACATGTTTGGATTATTCCTAAAGTGTAAGCGGACCTATGTATAGATGGCGGGGTGGTTCCGGTATTCTGGTGTGAGTTTAGCTCGATTTAAAAACTAAATATATACTTTAGAGCATACATGATTTCAGGTAGAATTCAAAACGCAGCACATTACATTTGCAATGTTACATTATATCGGTAAGAATAGAGCCAATATATATAACTTTGATGGAATAAATTAACTTTTGTGAAAACAACCCCGGAGCGGTATTTTTGATGGCTCCGATAGTTTCGTATCGTGATTTTGGACTTGGGCATATGCTCGGAATCGAATTCGAAAGTTCGCAGGTTAATTTGTGTTGTTTTGCCGAAAATTGGCAATTTGAGGTTTAGAAGTTTGACCGTAGGTTGACTTTTGGCTATAGGGCTCGGAATTGGATTTTGGGACTTGGAATAGGTCCGTTATGCTATTTAGAACTTGTCTGCAAAATTTAGTATCATTTGGAGTTGATTTGATAGGATTCGAACGCTTAGTTGTAATTCTAGAAGTTCTTGAACTTTACTTTGAAATTCATGCGTTTTGGTGTCCAATTCGTAGTTTTAGATGTTATTTTTGTGTTTTGATCGTGCGAGTGAGTTCATATGATATTTTTAGACTTGTGTGGATATTTAGTTTGGAGCCCCGAGGGCTAGGATGAGTTTCAGATGTGTCGCGGAATGGTTTGGACTGAAAACTGAACTTGCTGGTGTGCTGGTGCTCTGATATCGCAATTGCGAGCACCAACATCACAATTGTGAACATAGCAGTGGGGTCTCAGGTGTCGCAATTGCAATGCCTGGTTCGCAATTGTGAAGTATGGGTCTGTGTAGGAAATTTCATATTTGCGATGAAACTGTCGCATTTGCGAACCCACTGTCGCATTTGCGAGGTTCCCCTTAAGTCTGTCAGTTCCACAATTGCGAGAAATTCTTCGCAATTGTGAGGGTTTGCAATTGCGAACCCAGTGTCGCAATTGCGACGTCTACAACTGAACAAAATATAGAAAAGTCAAGATTTCATCTCATTTCTTTTATTTTAGAACCCTAGGCTCGGTAGGAGGCGATTTGGAGAGGAGATTTTCATCTACAAACATCGGGTAAGTGATTCTAATCAAATTTCAACTATATTGCATGAATGTATCTTAGATTTAACATCAAATTTATGTGAATCAAAGAGGAAAATTGGAAAATTTTGTCAAGTTTTTGAAAAGTGAAGAATTGAGTTTTGAGAGTTGATTTGGACTCGGATTTTAAAAGAAAATATATATATGGACTCGTGGGGTTATGGGTAGTTGAAATCTACCCTTAGATCCGAGTTTTGACCGAGCGAGCCCGGGTGTCACGACCCAAAATTCAACTAGTCGTGATGGCACCTAACCCAACCCGCTAGGTAAGCCAACTTTCAACTATCCAATTCCAATAACAATTATTAAAGAAATTTAAGTAAATAATTATCTTAACCTTATACATTCCCCAAGAACTGGTAGTACAAATTATGAGCTTCTAAGAATAGAATATACAAAGCGGAAATGAAATAATACATAGTCTGTTTGAATAATACATAAACAGAGCTTTTATAAATCTAAGGCTATCCTGAACAAAAAGAAGCTACAACAGGAACGCAGGTACATCTTCAAGTCCCGCAACCATTGAGCACAGCAATAACAACAACCAACATCTGCACGCAATGTGCAGAAGTGTAGTATCAGTACAACAATCCCATGTACTGAGTAAGTAACAAACCTAGCCATAGGTTGAAAGTAGTGACGAGCTTCCACCAAGGTCGGGTCCAAAACCAACAGTCCACAACAATCCATTACAACATAAAGCAAATAATGTGATGTAGTAAAGCACGAGGAAATACATCTCTATGCATGTATGTCATGTGTGCATGCCAATGCAATGCAACTCAATGATAAGATCATAAACAGCCCCTCGGGCAGAACATCACTCATATACAGCCCCTCGGGCAAAACCTCACAGTCACTCGTGCCACTCGGGCATACCTCACAATCACTCTTTCCACTCGGGCA
>AWOL01S0024770.1:57371-72077 GCA_000715115.1 Nicotiana otophora | reverse complement strand
CTGTGGGTCCCAATAATACTGGCACATAGCCTCAACATGATTTTTAATATACTTTTCAGCTCAATTTCTTTAACACATAAAACCGCATGAAAAATGCCAAGATTATTTAACTATAGAATTTTACAGAAATAATTATGTCACAATTTTTATAGTGCACGCCCACATGCCCGTCACCTAGCATGTGCGTCACCTCCCAATAATTTACAAAAATACATATATTTAGGGTTCATACCCTCAACTCCAAGATTAGAAGAGTTACTTACCTCGAACAAGCCGAATTCAATGTCGAGCAAGCTAAACAATGCTCCAGAAATCCCATTATGGGTGTATCAACTCCCGAATGGCTCGAATCTACCACAATTAATTTGCTTCAGCCCACAAAATTTATAGGAATTAATTCCATATCAAAATACTAATATTTTCACAAAATCCGAAATTATGCCCCAAAAATCACCCATGGGGCTCACGTCTCGGAATCTGATAAAACTCATAAAATCCGAACCCCCATTCAATCACGAGTCCAACCATATCAAAATTACTCAAATCCGACCATAACTCGGCCTTCAAATCCTCAATTTAAACTAAGAGAGTTTTCAAACTTTTCCAATTTAATTCACCAATTAAATAATAAAAACAACCATGGATTCGGGTAATTTAACCAATATTGAGTTAAGAACACTTACCCCGTTGTTTCCTCTGAAAATCTCCCAAAAATCGCCTCAATTCGAGCTCCAAATCGTTAAAAATGGAAAATGAGACGAAGTCCCATTTTTTGAACTTAAACTTTCTGTCCAGACCTCTCTTCTTCGCGAACGCGACAGGTCCCTTGCGTTCGTGAAGTACAAAATGTACTTCCCAACATTTGCTCTTCGGGAACGCAAGACACTGATCGCGAATGCGATGCTTAACGGAGCCCTTTTTCACGAACGCGAGCTCCCCCTTCGCGAACGCGAAGGCAAAAACCCAAGCCCATTATGTTTCCCTTCGCGAACACGATACCCCATACGCGAACGCGATGCACAACCCAGCTTCTCTTCGCGAATGCGAGACCTCCTCGCGAATGCGAAGAGTAAATCCTGCCTGCCACAAATTCCTCTTCACGAACGCGAGGGCCCACTCACGAACGCGAAAGAGAAAATCCGAAAAATGCAGCAACAAATATCAGCAATCTCACCAAGACCAAAAATGATCCGTTAACCATCCAAAACGTACCCGAGTCCTTCGGGACCTCAACCAAATATACCAACAAGTCCTAAAATATTATACGGACTTAGTCGAACCCTCAAATCACCTCAAACAACGCTAAAATCATGAATTATACCCCAATTCAAGCCTAATGAACTTTGAAATTTCTACTTTCTACAACTTGCGCCGAAACACATCAAATCACGTCTGATTGACCTAAAATTTTGCACACAGGTCATAAACGACATAACGGAGCTATTTCAATTTTCATAATAGGATTTCGACCTCGATATCAAAAAGTCAACTCCCCCGGTCAAACTTCCCAAACATTCAACTTTCGGCATTTCAAGCCTAATCCCACTACAGACCTCCAAATAATTTTCCGGACATGCTCCTAAGTCCAAAATCACCACACGGAGCTATTGGAATCATCAGAATTAAATTCCGAGGTCATTTATATATAAGTCGACATCCGATCACTATTTTAACTTAAGCTTTAAACCTTGGAACTAAGTGTTCCAATTCATTCCAAAACCTCACCGAACCCGAACCAATTACCCCGACAATTCACACAACAACTGTAAAGTACAATTTGAGCAGTAAAGGGGGAAGAGGGGTTGTAATACTCAAAATGACCGGCCGGGTCGTTACACCGGGGTTGACTTTCGTTGACCTTTTGGAAAAGGTGTAAAGATCATAGCTTTATCTATTGTAATTATTTTTCCTTGCATTGTTTGATGATATTAAGTCACTTTTGGTTAGATTTGAGCTGCGTGGAGGCAAATTTAAGGGGAAGTATCTTGCCTAGTTGAGGTAAGTATTTTACCTAACTTTGTGTGTGGGAACTACCCCTTAGGATTTGAGTTGATTGTGCTATTTGTGTTATGTGAAAGCCGTGTACGCAAGGTGACGAGTGAGTACACCGGCTATAAGTGGTATTTGACCGATTAGGTTATTTAGACTCTTTCCATGCCTTTAATTGAATCGTCATAACATGTTATATCCCTCATTGTTAATCTACTCTTACATGTGTTAATCTACCCTTACATGCTTTATTTGATATTGTTAATACTTGTTTTACCTCTTACTTGTTATTTTGCTCTTATATGCTTTAGTTGAAGTTATTTCCTTCCTTATTGTCTTGTTACTGCTTAAATTGTTGAATTACCTTTACTTGAAGTTGTTATTTCGTGGAATATCTTGTTGTTGAGTTATTGATGCTGAAGTTGTAAAATCCGTTATCACATTGAGGTGAAGTTAATTGTTGAGATGTCTTTCTTTTTGAGCAATTCACATTTATTTTGTATTGTTGAGATTCTTGTACACATTGTGGTTGAGCTATGGGCTATTTGTTGTGGAAACATTGGTATTATTGATATATTTGGCAAGTTGTGGTGTATGGGCACTTGTGGTGCGAGTTGTGATTGAGTTGTGATATTGATACGCATGCAGTGGTATAAGGCCATGGGTTGATACGCATGCGGTGAGATAAGGTGGGCTTGATATATGTGTTGCTAGTAGGGGAACTACTTGAAGCCATACGGTGTGATGAAGTGGGCTAAAAAACATGTAGCTATTTCGGAAAAAATTAAAAACTAAATGTAAGGTTCACGCGGTGATATAAGGAAAGATTATGATTGAAATTTTGAAATGTGAATACGAGGCGGTACCTCGGTTGTGATTCTTGTTGTGCATTTCATAATGAAAAGAGTTATTGGTTGAACATTTCTTGTTGCTTTTATTTTTTCTTGTCTTACCAGTTTTGTCCGTATTTGATTATTTGCGGTTCTCATTATTTGCTTCCTTCTTGTTGTCTTTTTGCTTACAATTCTATCATTAGTTTACGTTATTAAACTGCTTTGTTATTATTCATTTCTTACCGTTGTAATATTTTTGTTCCGTTTATCTTGTCCTAGTAGGTGTCTTGACCTGGTCTCGTCACTACTCTACCGAGGTTAGGATTGATACTTACTGGGTACCATTGTGGTGTACTCATACTACGCTTCTGCACATCTTTTGTGCAGATCCAAGTACATCTGCCCGTGCTGGACGCTAGAGATTGATTGGTTAGCTGCTTTCAAGAGACTTCAAGGTATACCTGCCCGATGTCCACAGGCCTCAGAGTCACCTTCTGTTATCTTCTTATTACTGTTGTTTACTTTATAAGATAGTGTTGTAGTAGGCGTTTAGAATATTCTGTACAGCTTATGACTCAGTTCCACCAGATTTTGGGAGTTATTTGTCAACTGTGCTGTTGAGATTTATTATGATAGTTTAATGGTTTAATTTGAGGTTTTATTATTATTTTCTCTATTTCTCTATGCATGTTAGGTTTACATAATCTTATAGACTAGGTGCCATCATGACATCCTAAGGTGGAAAATTGGCGTCGTGACAAAGATTATGTTTCATTACGAGAAGTGAATTGGCGACCTTAATGAGAATTATCAGAAGACCGATTTAGCCATTGGACTTAGAGATACTAGTATTAGGGAAAAACCTAAAGTAAGCTAATATGGAGATAGTGACTTGAAGGATTGCTGTAACAATTGGCATTAGAGATAAAAAGGGAGAATTTGATCTAAGTGTAGCAATTTGAACTCGACATTTTAGAAAAATTGGCCCTGTAATGCCAAGTTCTTCAGAATTTGTATGTATCCTATAAGAGAGTAAGTTAGTAACTCATCATGTATCATGTCCATTGAACGAAGGATTAGACTCAAGAGCGATGTTGGAAATTATGTATATAGGAAGTTCCAAGATGTGTTGGAACCAAGATAATTAGTGTACTTACGTTGCAAGCGTCAGAATGAATAAAGAAAGGTAATTGCTTATACTTCTAGGTAGTTGAGAAAGCACACGAGGATTTCTCAATCACTTTACATCATATCTCAATTTTAAGTAACTCATCTTGAGGATATGTCTTTGCCCTAATTTACCCCTCACTCTAGTTCATGAATATCAAATGTCTAGTTATGTTTACCATCAGTTGGCACCTCTAGCCAGGAAGTCATTACTGTCTCTTCTCTACCGTTTGTACTTATGCATTATTCTAGAATCGTTACACATCTATAGAGTCTGAGTAAATACAATCTCATTCATTTCAAACCTCTTGTTGTAATTCTTCTTACCGCTTTATCACTAAGCGAACCACATGATTTTGCCTCGATACTTTATCATACTATATTCCCCCGTTAGGAGAGTAATTAAATTAAATCCTTATGCTCTTGAATTTCACTCTTGTAGAGGTCACATCATTACCTCTTTACATTTTGTAATTCTTTGCACTTTCGGTGGCTTATAACTTGCCTTGGGGTAATCTTTCCTTACTAGGGAAACTGGATCACTTATATTCATGTAGTGTTGTATACTCATAATTGGCATGCTCGACCTTGATGAGCTTATCTTTGATCATGACGCTTGTCTTAGGGAGACCTCTTTCTAATATCCCTCAATGATTGTTCTGTTGTCATTCATCCTTTTACTGCCTAATCCTTTACTTTGCAAAAATCGCAATACCAACTATTACAGAAATCTTTCGAGTTCCTAACTTGCATCTGGTTATCTTAGGTTACTACCCAATATTTGCCTTTCTTAATCTAAGGGATAAGTTGGTCTTTTGGTAACTCTTACTAAAGCCTCCAATTCACTTCTCGTAATTACGACTCATACCTCTTCATTATTAAAAACTTGCCTTCTCTTACTTTCTCTTCTTCTAGATTACGAACCTCGTCGTACTACCATAGTTTAGTTCGTAATTGTTAACCATTTCCCATATCTACTCATAAAACTTAACTTATCCTTCTATCTATCCTTACTGACATTGTTATCTCTTATCTTCCTCTAGGACTCCAGTGAAACATTCTTTCGCTTCTAGCTTCTCCCACTTCATTCAACCTTATTCTTCGCTCCCTAGTATAAATAGTACTCAAGGCTCTCATTTTAGAGCTAGCTTATTTTGATATTGAGAATGAAAACTCATTGTGAGTGTTCAAAATAAATTTTTATTTTGGCTGATTACTCGTTAAGGTGAACTTGCAAGGGGATTGCTTCCCTTTGAGG
Source organism: Nicotiana otophora (assembly GCA_000715115.1). Taxonomy (NCBI): domain Eukaryota; kingdom Viridiplantae; phylum Streptophyta; class Magnoliopsida; order Solanales; family Solanaceae; genus Nicotiana; species Nicotiana otophora. Next base: position 66,830 of record AWOL01S0024770.1, on the reverse strand, counting down.
GTTGTTTCTATAGTTATAGGTAAATTAAATCTTAAATTGATTGTGTATTTGTTTATCATCAAATGTTCTTTTAATTTTTTTAGTTGGGTTTCTACTAAATTTCTATCTTTCTATCCTTTGTATTCTTGTTATTTTGCTTCTGCTCTCGTATCATTTTGATATCAGAGCAAAGGTTAAAGGATTTATCTACAAATTCCTTGATGATATGTACTGATTTTTGCATTAGAAAATCAAACAAAAAGATAAAAAAATCTAAAAAGTCAAAAATAGCTTCATTGTTGGTGTGCGAAAATTATTGTATCGATTTCTTCTTTGTTTGATGCGCATTGTGCTATGTGTTTTGAAGTTTGAGAAGCAAATTGGTATTCTGATTTGGAAACTTTTGGAGCTACTCTTATATTGAAAGAGCTTCGAAAATTACCTATTCATTTGAATGTTCTTTGAGACATTTTTTAAGGGCACCTACTGCTGGGACTTTGAAAGTTGTATTTGAAAGATTTAAAAAAATTGAAGTGATGCTTATGTATTATTGAAATAAGCTAGGATGTAAGTTTCTAAGCTTTGATTTAGAGCTCAAACTGTTGAAAGTGGAAGAGCTTGAAGTTCAACAACAACAACAACAACAACAACAACCTAGTATAATCCCACTAGTGGGATCTGGGGAGGGTAGTGTGTACGCAGACCTTACCCCTACCCTGGGGTAGAGAGGCTGTTTCCAATAGACCCTCGGTATTCTTCCCTCCAAGAACTCCCCACCTTGCTCTTGGGTGACTCGAACTCACAACCTCTTGGTTGGAAGTGGAGGGTGCTTACCATCAGAGCAACCCACCTTGTCTAAGAGCTTGAAGTTCAAAAAGGGAAAAAAATTGAATTGATTTGTTGGAGGTTATTTGAATGTGAAAGCTGCTAGATATTGTTCCTTGAGCTTCATTATGATGCTTCCTAGCTGAAAATAAAAGAAAGCAAGGTACCATTTCTAGGGTTTGAAGCTTGATGAAGAAAACTTATAAAATGGGTTCAGTTGGTTTGATATTTGTTTGAGGAAATTTCTAGTTGGGCCTCGTTCAAGAAATTATGGGGAATTTGTATCTAAAATTTGGTGAATATTGGTAAAACAGAAGAAAATATAACATCTATTTTGAATATATATAAATACAAGTACAAATCCTAAACTGCCATGAACANCAACAACAACAACCCAGTATAATCCCACTAGTGGGGTCTGGGGAGGGTAGTGTGTACGCAGACCTTACCCCTACCCTGGGGTAGAGAGGCTGTTTCCAATAGACCCTCGGCATCCTTCCCTCCAAGAACTCCCCACCTTGCTCTTGGGTGACTCGAACTCACAACCTCTTGGTTGGAAGTGGAGGGTGCTTACCATCAGAGCAACCCACCTTGTCTAAGAGCTTGAAGTTCAAAAAGGGAAAAAAATTGAATTGATTTGTTGGAGGTTATTTGAATGTGAAAGCTGCTAGATATTGTTCCTTGAGCTTCATTATGATGCTTCCTAGCTGAAAATAAAAGAAAGCAAGGTATCGTTTCTAGGTTTTGAAGCTTGATGAAGAAAACATATAAAATGGGTTCAGTTGGTTCGATATTTGTTTGAGGAAATTTCTAGTTGGGCCTCGTTCAAGAAATTATGGGGAATTTGTATCTAAAATTTGGTGAATATTGGTAAAACAGAAGAAAATATAACATCTGTTTTGAATATATATAAATACAAGTACAAATTCTAAACTGCCATGAACAAGTAGTAGCTTGTATTTAGAAACGTTGGTGCATCTTCAATGCTAACCTTTGTCATTCACGACAGCTCAAGTCCAAGATCTGCATCAATGTGCAGAAGTGTAGAATGAGTACAACCGACCCCATGTACCCAATAAGTATCATGATTAACCTCATCGAGGTAGTGGCAAGAGTTGCCAATGATACTCACTTATCAAACTTATACAGTTCATGAATATATATGTTCGAAGAAGAAATTCAAAATTCTAAGCTTGAAGTATAGGTAAGGCCATCGGTGCACATAGAGAAGATATGCAAGCTGTAAACAAACTAATAATTCAACATGTAAAGAATATATGTATTTGATATCAGATAACCCATCAACAGTTGCATATAGAGAAGATATGCATGAATAAACAAGTCAAGTTACACAGGTTGACATATAAAAAAGATATGTATCATGAATCATTTCATCAACTAAAGCAGCAAGTAGAGAAGATATGCATTAAAAGGCATCTACACATTCCGGAGCTAGCATATGGAGAAAATATGTGTAAAAATCATGTATACATCCAATGAGTCTGCATATGGAGAAGGTACATAAAGTTCAAATAATGATTAGTTTTTCATAAACTGCATGTACGTTATCAAGGAGAAATATTAGAGGATGAATCTAAATCCACATGCTGCACAGTATAGAACCCATGCTAATAGTAATAATACCATCATATTCACATGGGAAAGACCTCGTGTAGTAGGAATAATAATATCCTCACAACCGCACAACAAAGACCTCATGCCATAAATCATTCCACTCAATATGTCCAAATGTGCCACAATCATAACAATTTGAAATAACATTTCATCATAAAAGAGGTATATGTTTAGAATTATCCAATAAAGTGTACAGGGATATAATAATAATAATAATAATAATAATAATAATAATAATAATAGTAATAATAATAATAATAATAATAATAATAATAATAATAATAATAATAAAGTATAGATGGGTGCATGATATGTGAAATATGACTACGGCTAAATCAAGTATAATTTCAATTTCACAAATAGCCAATCTATAGTATTTGATATATGTTGGGAGTGACGTACGTATATGGTGACGAGCGTACATGTGTATACCGTAGTTATTCATGATCTAGATAGATTTTAGGCTATTATGTGCCTTGTTTTGCTATCATGACTCCTTGTTTCCGTATTTTCCCTACTTGTATGACTATTTGAGCTATTATTCATGCTAGAAATCATGCTTAGGCTATGTGCTCATTCGTTTGTGACATGATAGGGCTATTTTGCTATGTTGAGCTATTTTCTTTAGTTATAGTCATTTTTCGGTCAAGATATTTAATCCGTGTGTTATATCACCATCTCTGTATACTTCTTACATGTTATCTCATATGTTGTTAGTGTCCTTACTTTTGTGACATGCGTTTGAGCGAATTTGTGGCACATTGGTATAATTCGTGCGGTACATTAATTTATTATACTGTGAGATGTTGGCATATTGAGATTTAAGCATATTAATAAATAAACTTAGGTCATAGAGCCGTGTTGATTTTGATAGTGAGGTGACACATATGTCAGGCCCCATATTGGGTTGAGTGGTATTGATAGTGAGGTGACGCGTGCGCCACGCCTTTTAGGTAAAGTTATCAGGATCGTTAACTTTTGATCCAATAAGCGCTTGGGCTAAGATCCACCCCTCCGGAGTAAGGTGATAACTCATGTTACTTTGGACCTTGTGAGTGCAGGTACTTGATACGTGCTTAGAGAGGGGCTTATGCCAGGCACTCGTACAATGCTGAGTGTGGTTATGTGATGATCTAGGGGTATTTATGTCAGGTATCATGTATGTGTTGGGCTACTGTTTTCTTGAAGATTTAAACTGTGATATTGTTGGTTTTTGCATGGACACTTGTCATGCAGGCATAGATTTGTAATCTCATTATGCTAGTTGATATTTGATGCCTTTAAAAGTTGATGCTTTAACTATTATTGAGCTACTTTTCCTTTGTTATTATTATATTGTATTGTTGTTGTTGGCTGTGGAAAGTGAGTATTGGACCTTTCCATGTTCATCATTACTTTTAGCCCGAGGTTAGGTGTAACGATCCGACTGGCTGTTTTGTATAATTGCACCCCGTTACCCCTTTTTATGCTTCACACATTTATGTTTATGATTTTATGACTTGCAAGGTTGGTTAGTTTTGTTCCGAAAAACTTTTGGATTGATTTGGACCCTTTGATAAATTTTCTTTAGTTCCTTTATGACTATAATATAAATAATAGGGGTAGGGGGGGCTCTAACGAGCAAGAAAACGGATGTGCTAAGGCGCAACTTCGCGCAACTGCTACGCCATTGCTTCTTGCCTTATCTTTTACTAAGAAACTAATCTAAATAGAAGCCCTTCTTTCTCAATGTCAACTTTCTCCCTTCTTGATTTAGTGAAATAAGAGGTGCTAACGCGACCTTCCTTCAGCTGGCTTCGCCCTATCTATTCATCTATTTTCTCAAATGGATATTTAGGTATCTCTCTTGTTCATAGATCTTGAAACCAGATCAATATCTATTTCTCAATAGATCTATTTATCGATAGAAAGACATAGATCTCTATATGGATCTATCTCCATATCTAAATATGGAAGAACCGACACAACAAGGGCGTAACCAACGGAAGGTTTTCACCCTGTCCCCGACATTGTTCTCCGACGATGTCCCCTGGGTGAAAGGCTCCACCATTCTCTTTCTTTCTTCAATTGTTCTGATTAGGATAAGTGGTTCGTTTTGTCCTCCTATCTACACAAGTCTCTTTCTTTGTTCGTGATCATGTTGGGCAAAAGGTAGTTGTAGAGGAGCGGCTGTGAAACAGAGATTCTCCCCTTTCCATTGAAGTAGGGAGGGCCTCCTTCCCCACCATTCTGGCCTATTATTGATAGGGATTTTACCGATGCTGAAGATAGCTTGCTTACCAAGCTGCCCACTTGAGAAGCTAGTCGCCAGGAAAGAAGCGAGGAGGAAGCGAAGCTTTGCTACTCCCCTTGTAGTCGTAATACTCAGCTTGTCGCTACTTTGATTCAAAAGGTAATCGACGGTTCCCGACTTTCTCCGCTTTCCACAACTGTAACCACTTGTCATTCCGATTACTTCATCCATAAACCTTTTTTTTATTTCAAAATAACGATACGCTCTAAAAAAGTAAAGGAGAAGCTTCCATTCTAGAAGCTTCCATTCTAGAAGCTACCGCTTCCTACCTCCCTCGGGGTGAGAAGTTCCCTTCCCTTTTCTACAATGCCTGAGTGGTCTGCTCAACAAACATACAAAGTGGACCGCAGTTTGGCTGACCCTCTTCTTCCCATTCGAGTTGGGTTGACCCAAAAGTATAGTAAGAAGGAATGGAACCACTGGAGAGTCATCTGTAGTTCACACTTGGGCAAAGACGACATACTTTGGAAGCGGAACATGAACCTATTTCCGCTATTCTGGGTTCTTATTGAGCGTAGTGAAATCAAGGTTGATGATAAAGTCAGCGAAGTTTCCATGGTGTTCTACCTTTACGTAGTCTCGGTCCACAGTGGAAGGCTCTGCACCTGAGCCTCGTTAGACTCAGCTGAAGTGTAAGGTGTAAGTGAAGAAAATAGAAAAGATGAAGTACGTCCCTTATCCTAGTCTATATCCACAGCTGACACAACTCCGTATCGAAGCCTCACTACTACTGTTATTTTTCTTTTATTTTAAATTAATTAACGGCTAAGCGATTTCATAACCTGAGCTTTCCTTAGCCAGCTGACCTTACTTTGTAAACTTAGCCTCCCTTTCTTTATAGTTTTCTAGTTCGACTAATTGACTTCGTAACCCCAACGTACATTTTTTCTTACTGTAGCATAGGCCTTCGCCACTTCAAACGGGCGCCTCGCCCCTCTTTTTTTGAATTAGAAAGAGCGGGGTCTTACTTATTCAGGGGGGATGAAAGATAAATAAAGGTATCATGGGGCTTTATGATCAGAGAAAGAGAAGGGGCGTGGTTGGTGTGTCACTGGGTCGGTGGGGGAACCCGTAGGAAGGGGGGACGACCCGCCGAATTCACATCAGTAATCACCAACATGAAGACAAACGTAATCTTTAATTGCGTATCGAAATAAAATGAACCACTTTTATTCTCAGAGCTGAGGTATATGAAGAATGACTTTTTGGTCCCTTTCGTCCAGTGGTTAGGACATAGTCTTTTCATGTCGAAGACACGGGTTCGATTCCCGTAAGGGATAGGTACTCATTCTCGGCCGCTTTCAGTTAGTGTTCATTGCTAAGTGATCGCTCGCTATCTTGCTAGAAAAGATGGTCCGGAAGCTTCCTCTTTCCCAGCAAGCAAGACGAGATCACCACTTTTCTCAGTAATGGACTTCCTTTACTTCGTAACCTTAGCCTTAGGTGTCCTTTCATATATTCTCGAACCTTCGATAGACATAATCTCCATGCATGCATTCTTTTTCTCCTCCTCTCAGCCATACATCTTTTTTTTTCCTTTTGGCCGTTTTTGTTAGGCATTGAACTCCACCCCACGGAGCGGGGCTGAGTGGTGTCCTCCCCTCCCTAATACCTAAACAGAGTTCCGTCTATGGAGCCTAAAGCTTAAACTATGCCATGGCGCAGTAAGTTGGCCTAGTCTCTCGCCCAGCCTTTGCCTTCTTCAGTGGCCAAGTTGAAGCGTTCAACGTCGTCCTACCACCTTTTTTTTCAAGGTTGAGCTTGTTCAATTGAAGCTAATGCTATGCTGCCCTTCCCTTGTTCAAGAGAAAGCGAGGACTTTCTTTTAGCTACCGGCCCAAACAAAAGAGATTAGCCTCTTGATCGATCGATTGATTGGATCAAAGTACGAAGGGGTTGATTGAAGTCTGAGATCAGCCCAAGACTAAGGTCGAGCAACTAGCTGTTGCAGGATTGGACGTCTATCTATCTCACCATGCTCCCCTACTCCTATAAAGGCCGGGACAAGGAATGCTCTACTCATCTTTCTTACGGCTCATTACCGCAGCACTCGTTCACACCTTCGGCTTCTTCTATTCAAAAAAAGGGTAGTATTTCCTTTGTAAATAGCGCCTTGAAGTGAAGCAAAGGCATTATTGAAGGAAATAAATGGCAGGTCGGTCAATTGCATTAGGTAGGAGATGCAGGACCTGTCTTAACCGCAAGTGCATTCGCTATTCGATTCCATCCTAAATCCCATAAAATTTGGATTCCAAAGTGTGTATCTCTTCTTTACTTTTAAGTGATAAGGGGCTGACAAAGGGTATACTTTCTTCTCTATGTCGTCGTCTCATCAATGAGCGTAGATTAATAGCTAAGCCTATCCTTTTGTGCTTGTCAATCTGTATCCCATTCTTCAGGTATAGTTTTCTTTGATCACAGATCGACAGGTGATCCGTNAAGCCTACCCTTTTGTGCTTGTCAATCTGTATCCCATTCTTCAGGTATAGTTTTCTTTGATCACAGATCGACAGGTGATCCGTCCTTTCTCCTCCTTTCATCATAAGTCATGGTCTGACCCTGAGAAAAAAAAATCCTGTGTTTAGGTCCCTACAAAGCATAATTCGTAAACTATGCAAAGGCTCTTTGAATACTTTTTCAAAAGTTTTTAGCAAAAAAGGCAAAAATAATTCTCAACGCCCTTACGAGGTAGTGATGAGTTAAACTACTCGTGTTGGCATGGAAGTCAGCCCGGTTAACTGATTGCATTCTGCTACTAGGGTTCCAAACCTTCCCCTGAGCTCTAGAATCTATAAATACCATTTCAACTCAAGAAATGCTAAAGCTATTTAGAGTTGGTATTTCTAACTAAGTCGGAAGGAGGGCTTTGGGCAAAGAGCAACTCGAAAGTACTTTACTTCAGTCCCAATACTGAAAGACGTGACTTCAGGAGTCGATTTCGGAAGGAAAGACTTTGTTTACTTCCTGCAAATTGCTTATGTAAGAACTAGTAGAAAGAAAGGAATTATTAAAAAAAAAGGCAGCATTGACATTGAATGAGAATGCTTGAATGGGAATCATCTTAGCAACTGACTATAGACATGAGTCTAAGCCGCCGGGAGAGGAGAGACCATTTTCATGAGAGAGGGACGAGCAAGTGATAGATTGGGAAAACAATAGGTAGGCCTTCTGAGCGGTCATTTAGGGGCCTCGTTAGCGACCCATCATAGATAAATCCTCGTTCCGATCGAAGCGAGCAAGAGATAGAGGAATCCTCGCTCATAGATGTGAATTGAAAAAGCAAGCCCGAATTCTTTTTAATTAGGCTCTATAGTCTGGTCCATGTACCTTGTAAGGTCTGATTGTTATCCGTAAGTCTTATTTTGACCGCGGGAAGGTGAACTTTGCAAAAGTGCTTATTTGGTTGGGAAGAATAGGACTTCTGACTCCAAGCCTACCTTACCCGAAAATAAATTTCAGCTATTGATGTAGCCTCTTGTCGATACTACATATCACCATTGATTGTGATATGTGAGCCGATCTTTAAGATGCTGAGGAAAGATGTTGCGACAAGCTGGACCTAAGAATGTCAAAAGGCTTTTGAAAAAATCAAGGAGTACTTATCTAAACTGCTCGTGTTGGTCCCACCAGAACCAGGAAGACCTTTGCTGCTATATTTGTCCGTGTTGGATGGAGCCTTTGGCTGCGTTCTAGGGCATCATGATGAAACTGGGAGGAAATAGCAGGCGATATATTATTTGAGCAAGAAATTCACACCTTACGAGGCCTAGTATTCTTTGCTGGAATGCACCTGGTGTGCTTTGACATAGATAGCCTAGAAGTTGAGACATTATTTCTGTGCATAGACTACATATCTCATATCAAGGATGGATCAACTAAAATACATCTTTCAGAAACTTATGCCTACGGGTAAGTTAGCAAAGTGACAGATATTGCTAAGTGAGTTCGACATCATTTGTGTGACTCGGAAGGAAGTCAAGGGGCAAGCATTGGCCGATCACTTGTAGGTGAAGATATTACCGAAACATACGACGGATGGAGGATTTTTTTGACGGAGCAGCAAACTTCAAAGGAGTAGGCATTAGGGATGTCTTGGTATCAGAAACCGGTCAACATTATCCTGTATCCACAAATATCAGGTTCCCGTGTACTAACAATATGGCAGAGTATGAGGCCTACATCTTGGGACTCAGATTGGCCATCGACATGAACGTTCAGGAGTTGTTGGTAATAGGAGATTCTGATCTATTGGTACATTAGGTACTAGGAGAATGGGCTGCCATGAACACAAAAATATTACCATACTTGCATTGTGTACAAGAGTTGATCAAGAGGTTCACAAAGATAAAATTCAAGCATGTTCCAAGGGTCCAGAATGAGTCCGCAGATGCATTAGCCACCCTATCTTCCATTGCAAATTGCCCGGTTAATATGATTAATATAAGAGTGAGTTGGCATTACGTCTGAAGTGTTAAGGGAAACCAAGGCTAGCTTGAAAGCAAAGTAAGATCCTGAGGATAGTGGACTAAGGGAGGAAAGGGGAGTAACCTAGGACATTAAGAAGTTAGAACCCTGATAGCTCTAACGCCCAAGGGAGAAAACAACATATAGTATGCAAGATTTTGGGAAAGTTAGAATAATGGAATAGAAAGTTATGAACCCGGTTATTAAGATTACAACTAGTAGGTGTCAGCGCCTAGAAGATAGATTAATAGAATCATAGGTGA
>AWOL01S0024770.1:32177-55024 GCA_000715115.1 Nicotiana otophora | reverse complement strand
ATATATATATATATATATATATATGATTTTATATAATTATTAATATTACTACTTTCAATTATACTCATAATATGAGAACGTTTATGAGATTTTACTTATTATAAAGATAGAAATTTCTTTCTCACAAGAAAAGAAGGTTATCTTTTTACCATTTTAAGAAAGCGTACGAAAATGTTTACTCTTTATATGAGATTAGGAAAATTAGAAGTTGAGAATATATATATATATATATATATATTTTTACATGGATGTTTTAATACAATAATAGTATATGTATTTATTTTATATGGTACCACATGACCATTATAGTAAGTTATATAAAGTATGTTAAAAGTAAGTAGTATTTTAAGTAGTTTGAGATAATTCTAAATTATGTGGGTAATTAGTTAATTATTGGTTAATGGGAGATTAACTATTTAAATAAGGAATGGATGGATAAGACTAACCTTCCCCCTCCTCGTGGCAACACCCCTCCAATCCCATGTATGACTCTTAAGTCATTAATCTAGCTGGCAAGACTAGAGATGTGAATTGGACAAGTCTTATAACCTAAGTCATATATATCATTTTAGGAGGAGAATCATTATATATCTTAAAGACATAAGAACCACCTATCCATTGAAATAACGTGAAAATTTCAAGGATCTGTAGGAATTCAAATATTATATTCCATAGCGTCTTCAACGCTTCAAGACCCGAGATTTTAGAGCACCTTAATTAACGTGAGATTTTGAAATATTAAGGGAGTACGGTGTAATCTTTCTCGAGAGAATCGACTCAGGTATGTTAAGGCTATCCCTTATTTCTTTTGGCATGATACAAGTAACGATACGTAAACGTAATGCTATTTTATAAGTACTTCTACTCTTAACAGTTAAGGATGTCTACGTTATTCATTCCTGTAAAATGATATTCAAGCATTTCTAAGTATGTTTCTAGTTCCCTATTGAGGCATATGATAAAGATGTTAATGTTTATAATATAGTGACACATGCATCTTCATTTACCATCGAGCTATGGTCGGTTAGGCAGTTACACATTTACCACCGAGCTACGGCCGGTCAGGCAGTCATGCATTTACCACCGAGCTACGACCGGTTAGGCAGTTACATATTTACCATCGAGCTACGGCCGATCGGGAAGTCATGCATTTACCACCGTGCTACAGCTGCTCGGCCAGTTTCCACTAATCAGTTGGGCAGTTAACGCCATGAGAATGATGTAATCAGAACTACTATATTGCAGTTTTATTTATATATATGAATGGGTTTTATTCTATATGTTACGGCCCTCAGCGGAAAGTCAAAAGTTATAAGTTGACTCTTATCTCTCCCTGAGATAGTATCTTATTACTATTACGTTTCATTTCTGCCTTACGTACTCGGTACATTTTTCGTACTAACGTCCTTATTCCTGGGGTGATGTGTTTCATGCCACGCAAGTGTAGATAGGCGAGGTGAGGACCATCCACTGTAGGCTGCCTCCAGATATCAGCTTTTGGTTGGTGAGCTCGACTCCTGGAGTATTGCCGAGTCACGTTCTATATATGTTACTTTGTTTTATGAGGATATCGGGAACCTTGTCCCAACTTATATATTATAGTCATATTTTCTTAGAGGTTTTGCAGATAGTGTCCTGTGTATAGTTTTAGGTATGACATGTCAACGGCCTTGTCGGCCCCTATGTATCCATATAAATCTTTTTTTGAATTAGTTATGTGAGTTAAGTTCTAATATTGTCAATTATATATATATAGATTTGGCCTATCATGGACCGTGATGAGACTTATAAAACAAAATAAGGTGCGTGGCGCTCGGTTGAGTAGGCACCGGGTGCCAGTCGTGGCCCTCTGATTTGGGTCGTGACAAAAATACGTAATGGCGGGATCGAAATAGGAAAAAATACGTATGATATTCTTGAGAAAGATTGCACAGTACTTCCTTAGAATCGCAAATCTTATGTTGCTATAGTATTATGAAGTTTCATACGAATATATTTTTGAGACTACATATGTTACTTAGCAACATGCTTCTCCTTCTTAATGATATAGTAAGGTCTCTTAAAATTGTGGATTGTGGGCCCCACTATTGTGATGACTTAGCCAAAAAGATTTCTAAATATGCCACCTAGTCTTATGAACCAAGAGTCATTGCTTAGTCTTAGCAATTAAATCCCTTGCTGCCACGTTGGGGGTATTGTCTCCTCCAAACTTATCCACCAATTTCCAATTACATGGCTAATCTCCCATTAAACCAATAATTAATTAATTTTCTACATAATTAAGTAATATTCTAATTTACTTAAAATACTAATTACTTTTAACACACTTTATATACCTTACTATCATGGTCATGTGGTACCTTGTATGACACTAGTTCGTAAATATGGGGTATTATAGCTTGGACCGTATTTTATCCCAAATTGTCAAACTTCGACGAAACTCATTTTCTTCGATTCACTTACCCTCACATCTTCACGAATTTACTTATCACTTGTTTGAAATAGCGTAGTACTTATAACCTCAAAATAATCTTGTTCTTGAATTGTTGTCAATTTATGACAAATCCAACGTATAATACTACGGGGTGTAAAATTATTGTAATACTGCGGAGTGTAACATAGCAGGTATCCGCATCTGCAGAACCGCACCTGCGAGGATTCTTCTGTAGGTGCGGCCAATAGGCTTCAGACCTGGGCAACTTAGGCATTTCACATTTTCTTCATTCTAAATCCACAAATACACGACCTAGCTTATTGGAAACACATCTTTGGCTTATTTTCAGTCTCTTTGACTAGAGAAGACAAGTTTTGGAGCTAGGGTTCTTGCACACACACTTGGGTCTTGAAAATTTGAAGCTTTTGATTGAGAATTTCTTACCCATTTATGTTCATTTCTTCATTTTCCGCTTTGTATTGTATATGTAAGTGTGTAGTATTTTCCAACACTTGAATATTATTTATGGGAATATTCATATTTAAAGTGTGGATTAAATACTTTATTGTGCTTATGTATCAAACGATTTTTATTTATTATGAAGTGAGCTATTATTTCTTTAATTATTCTTGTTCATTAATGTTTCCAAAGGGATTAGCTAACCCTAGGACTCGCCCATTAACTTCGAATTAATTTTGGAAAAGATAATTTAGGGTTGGAAAAGATTAATTAACAAGAACTTGAGGCGTTAACCCTCACTTTATAGATTCTACCTAGGGATATGATTTAATTACTTGTATCCATATTCGGGTGTGCTTAATCTCTTAATTGTTTTAGGGATAATTCAATTAGGAAGTCTTGTAGTCTTCGGAAGAAGCTAATAACGAATTATTACCCGAGGCTAATTAACATAAACTTGCTCATATTTGTATAATCGTGAAATACATTGGATCGTTACTTGAGTGTAATTCCCCGTGTATCCATGCTTGTAGCCATTGATCATTTTACTTACTTTCTAGGTTAGTTTATATTTTTGCATTTAGATATAAATATTTCTCAAAACCCCTTTATAAGTGTTTGGCTTAGCATAGTAAGTGATAATTCTCTTACACATCTAATCGCCTGCATATTGTTCTCTGTGGGATTCGACCCCGACTCATAGTTGGGTATATTTTATTGCATCCAACCGTGTCCATTTATATTTTAGTAGTGGATTTGGACGTCATCAAAATTGGCAACGTTGTCGGGGAATAATTTAGCGTATTTAGGTTATTTGAGAAATAAGCGTATGTGTTTTGGTCCAAACTTGTGAATATTTGTGTAATTATTTTTCTTATCTTTGTTTATTTTTCTTGTTGTTTTCTTGTTGTTTTCTTGTTAATTTTCTTAGTTTTTGAAAAATGGCATCATGTAATGAAAATTGGTCGGATGGTAGTTGTTCATACTTTGATGACCCTTGTCCTTATTGTGGAGGACCACACTCATGGCAAAATTATTTAAATTCTCCCGGGGGCGGATTGTGCGCAAAATCTCAAACCAATGAGTGGAGCATATGTGATAAGTGTGATGGTCAAAATGGTCATTGGGATAATTGTGCTTATTTGTCCTTCCCTTCCTTGAACCCTACTATGATGATTCTACTTTTTGTGATAACAAGTATAGGGATATGGAAGTGGAAACAATTGAGCATGTTTAAAATATAGAGTTCAAGCTCATGATGGAATGCCTACTTGAAAGAAGAAACAAAGAGCAAACTGCCTTGGAGGAGCTTTTGGAAAATAGTCTTCAAAATGATTTGGTGCTTGAAAGGTTGAACTCACAAATGGGAGAAATGCTTGAAGCTTTAGAGGTCCAAAATGCCTCAGAAGTGAATTATAGCCAAGTGCTTTCCTTAGAAGTTGAAGCCGAAAATCCTTCTTTGGCACTTGATCCAAATCAAGAAGAACTCTCAAATGTTCAAAATGAGAGGATGGTGCTCATATTGGAGGCCATTCTTGAAAATGAGGAAAAGCATAACTTGGCACTCGAGGACTTGAAACAAGTACTAACTCAAAATGATGAGAATATCCGCACCTTGGAAGACCAAATGAAAATATTGGTTGAGGCTCACTGTGCCCACCAACTTGAGAGTGTGGAAAGAGCTCAAGAAAAGTCCAACTTCGAGGAAGAAAGTGAGCTCTATTTTGAGGAATCAAGAATTAAACATCCGCCAACCAAATCTATGCTTGTTGGTGATGCTAAGAAAAATATGGAATTAGAGTCAACCGATGTAGTTGAAAAGATGGTTGAATTTGACTCTAGTTCGGGGGACCAAGAGGATGTCAAAATCCGGAAAGAATTGTAATTTGGAGGCTTGATGTCACATTCCAAGCATTTGTCAACATTGGAATTATGTGGTGATATGGAAATTGAACTACACGAGTGAATGAGGGATTGCGAAGAGGAGAGGCAAGAGCCATACATCTTACAATTTGAAGGTACAAGAAGGCAAAATGACATTCCTCACATGAAAATACAAAATGAAGCAAATGGCATTTGGATTGATCATCTACTTACCACCCCCCACCGCTCGTGGTAACAAGCTTGATTCCAAGTTAGGTGCCCAATTCATATCTTCCAAGTGAAGAGGAAAGTGGTAAAGTTGATTTTCGTCATGCCACGACGTTAAATGAGACACTTGGTGGGAGGCAACCCACCGTTTTCAAATGTTGTTGTTAGATTTTTATTTTTGTTGAACATTTTGATGTGTGTGTGTATGTCTTAGAGTGCAGGAAGAACAAGTGGCCAACCTTGTTTTTTTGCAGTAAAAATAATGCGATCGCATAGTAGTTATGCGGACCGCATATTGGTCGCAGAATGAGTCAGAGGTTCATAAGCTATGGTCACTCAAAAATACAATGGAATGCAAATTCTGCAGACCGCATAAGGGTTATGCGAACGAAAATACGGTCGCACATTGGCCAAGCACACATCCATTGTTTTCAAAATTTGAAGTCGCTTTTGAAATTTTCTTTTTTTTAGAATAATTTATTATATTGTTTTTGACTAATCTGCAACGTTTCAAATTTTTTTGGAGTTGAATTGAGGAGTTTGAAATGTTGGAGTGAACAAAAATAGTGGCTTCCCAATCTGTGCATCAGTCATCTAGTGCAACTGCATCTGCGGAACTTTGCTTGCATATGCGGCCTCGCAGAAGCGCGCAGAAGCGGTTTGCCAACCGCAAAAGCGTAGGCGCAGAAGCGGTGTAAAATCCACAGATGCGACTCGCCGGTTAATTTTAAAGAGTCCATATGTTCTTAAGAAGGTAAAATTCAAAACCCTCCTTTCCCAAAATCTAACTTCTCTCATCTCTCACATTCATCTCTACTGCTCGTGCACTCTATTTCTCTCGCACAAGACAACTCAGGTATAATCTTTATCTCTACTCTCCTTCTCTTTTCTTCCTCTTCTTATTCATCATTTGTTTTTCCATGGTTGTTTTTCGCACAATCCCGTTTTCCCCCTTTTATTATCAATGTTAGTTTTAGGAGCGAGATACATTGGTTGCGAGTGTGTTTGTGTGTGTTGTTGATGATGAAAAATAATTGGGGAAATATGAGTACCAAATTGCTTCAAAGAATCAAAAATCACTTTGTGCTTGTCATATGTTCGACAAATTGTCTGAAAGAACTTATGTTGCTATGTGCCTTAACATCATGTGGAGTCAAGTCGTATGTTCATGTAGTACACTAATTTATAATTCTTGAGTATAAATTATGTGCCAAAATCATGTCTGGAATTGAAAAGAGACGGTAGTAGCTGGGTTTTTGTAACCCTTGATGAACATCGCAGAAGCAAAAATAGTGCCGCAGATACGGCCTCGCACCTGCGATGCCTCTTCAGTAGGTGCGATTTTTGTTCATCAATGACAGTTCGCAGAAGCGCATGAAACTGCCCAGAAGCCGAACCGCACCTGCGATGGTTTTTCCGCAGGTGCAGTGACTGGGCAATTTTTGCAAAAATAGTGGCACTGCAATTATGGTTTGCTGGGTCCGTTTGGCTTGATTCGTTGGCCTAATTGCATTATTTTTAATTGCTGAACATAACTCGAATGCCCGACTAACTTTGTTTTGATTTTTTAGGTACTTTGAGCTTAAAATAGACCCGTACATGAACGAAAATGCGGCGCTTAATCATGAAATTGAGGAAGAGGTTGTGGAGGAACAATTCAACACTAATCGATTCATGTCTTCTGATTGTCATCACCCATATTATGACATCCTTCTTACGAAGAAGGTCGTACTTGAAAAGGGAATCTCCGAGGATAAATTGGCCGAGCTAGTTCCATATTGTTATGGCCGTCTACAGACCACCGGCTAGTCTTGTTTCATGCCTACTCTGTGTGAAGCCAATAAGGAGTGGGTTCGTGAGTTTTACGCAAACCTTAAGCGTACAAACTTCGACGACCCACAACTCACCATAAGAGGCAAAACAGTGAGGTTTGGAACTGAACAGATCAATGATAGTTTAGGGCTTCCTGACCTTCCACTTGAGCTGGTACAAGAAAAAGATCATTGCTCAAACGAAGATTGGCTAGTTTCTAAACTTTTTCCCACAAACAAGAGAGAAAAGTGGTCCAACAAGAGAAAGGGTTTGAAGTCCATCGACTTCACAGCTGAGGCCAAGATATGGCTTTACATCATCTGCAATAGAGTCTCACCTTGTGGCAATGTTTCGGATGTTTCATATGGCAGGGCCCTAATGATCGCATGGATACTTGATGCATTCATGTGAATGTCGGCTATTATATCATTGAGGTGTTGAAAGAGCACTTGCTAGACGATAGTTTGGGCTTGATGTTCCTTTCATTGATTACAGAATTATGTCGGCGGGCAAATGTTGATGTGCGTAGCACCGATTGTTGGTTACCGGATGACAAACCCTTTCATCCGTTGAGAGTAAAGGGCGAGGATAGTGCAGTAAAGAGTAAGAAGAGGAAAATTACCACAGTTGCCGGACCAGAGTCCTCCTCACAGGCAGCACTGCCTGAGGGACCATTTGGGATGCTGAACTCCCATCTTGTCTCCATTCGTAACTTAGTGTCACAGCTCCCTAGTGGAACTTCATATTCCCAGCCTAGGTCTGAGTATTGTACTAAAGAAGAAGTGAAGACATACATGGAGGCAAAAAAAATTAGGTAAAGTCTCATGAGAAGTTAGCAGCTTCTGTTAGCAGGCTCAAGGTAGCCTATGGCAAAATGGCCAAGGCATATATAGATCTTCAGGTAGACTTCCAAAAAGAGAAAGAGAGAAATAAGAAGAAGGGCAAGTTCATGATAAAGATGTGGAGAGGCATCAAGGCCATCTTCAAATGGGGGCAGCCGAACATGAAGATATCGGTCGAGGACAAAGATGATAGTGAAGAGTATCCGTTCATGTCGAATGTTGTTGATGCTGATACTGATGATACCGATGATGATGAGGTCGAGAGCTCTACATGACAGTGATGAGCCTTTTCCCGCAGTCTGCTAGTCTGATGCAGACTTCAGGGAGACCCTCAAACTACTCTTATTTTATCTTGATATTGTGCAGTGAGGATATTGGAGTGTTTTTAGTTGGGGGTGGCTTTGGGGAGTATACTTTATTTGTACATTGATGCTTAACTTATACCCTTGTCGGGCATATGCTTTTGTATGGATATTGTGTGCCCTTGTTGGGCTTGTTTTACTATTGTTTATCATGTGCTCTTGTCGAGCGTAGTTTGTGAATTGGTGATATCTTTGTGGATTAGTCGCTTTTGTTATTCTATTTTATTTTTCTTTATTTATTTATTTTCTTTAGTAGTTTTTAGTTTATGTTATTTTTATTCCTTTAGTATTAGTTGCTTTTGTTATTTTATTTTCTTTAGTAGTTTTTAGTTATTTTATATTTATTCCTTTAGTGTTTATTTTAGTTTCTTTAGTAGTTTTTAGTTTATATTATTTTTATCTCTTTAGTAGTAATATAATTTTTAATAAATTTCCTTGGGTTTTCTTTATGCTATGGTTCTTTCCCGGGGAATATTTTTGTGTTGAACCGGGTGACTTTTCCCTATGATGGATGGTGTAACAACTTTCTTAAGGGAATTTGTCTTGTTTTGTTATGTAGATACTTTTGAATTATTTGGCACTAATAAAATTAGTCGCTTGTACGTGAAGTGTGAATTAAGAATACACCTCCGAATTTTGGTTGTAAATTGAAAAAGTAAGTTGCATGGGGAAGAATAATTTTTGTGATAACCTTCTGGCTCATTTTGTGACTCTTTGCCCACTAGTTGGCATGATAGTGCTCTAATTGTTCTTATTAAGAGGTGAAATTGATCCGTCTTGATTAGTTCATGTGCCATGTGTATTAGTTTTTGTTAAAAATAATTTTTGTGTTTACTGTTATCATCTAGAACTTGCCCGATTTGTCTTTCAATGCTATTGTTAATTACGTTTGGTTGGAGGGATGACCTTAGGCATTCTTTGTGATCTTTGAAAAAGCCATTTTAGCCTTTCGAGCTTACCATTGCATAAATATTATCACTAGTTAACCCCATTTGAGCCTTTAAGCTTTTCTTTGGCTAACACATTACAAACCTTTACCGTTTTATGAAATAATTCCCTTTTTTGAACCCGTCCCTCCTTGAATGTTAAGAATGAGGCTAAAAGCCTAAGTTGGGGGTGTTGGTGTTAATTGGAAAATGGTGAAGATGTACATTGTGTGTAGAAGCGTGTACCTCAAAGTTGAAGATACCCAAGCTCCAAAAGAAAAGCAAAATAAAAAAAAAATATATATATATATAGAGAGAGAGAGGGGGGGAGAGATGGAGTCTTGAGAAAATTAGAGAGGTACTTTAAGGTAGTTCTATATTGGTAACTAGAGGTTAATAAGGGCAATGTGGTTTAAAAAGAAGCAAAGTGCAAAAAGAAAGACAAATGTGAGTAGTGTTCAAGGAGGGTGTAGTCACTTGTATCCCAAATGCTTATCCTACCCTTCCCTAAGCCTACATTACAAGCTTCAAAAGTCCTTATGGGATATCCAACCGAATATTCTTGAATAGGCGATGAATTAAAATAAGGGAGAGCTTATGGCATGATATTTTGTAACACTTGAAATTCTTTGTTGAGAGTGAGTGTCTTTGTTCATTTGTCCCTTGTGTTGTTATTGTAAATATGGTGATTTTGAAACTTTCTTTCTTGTGAGGGCACATGGATTATGATGGATTGGTGACATTGATAGATTCTGAATTGAGTAAATTGAGCATATGTAGTAGACTAGTGCTTTTGAGTCACTTCTTGAGGCTTGGTTGTTGTCACTTGATAAATTTTAAACTTCATTTCATTCTTGAGATTGAGTTTTAAATGAGGGAGTTATTTGGTTGAGTTACATGTTTGAGCCTAATTATTAGTACCAACCAATGCTAGAAGTGTTATGCTTAATTGAAAAATGTGATTTGGAAATGATAGCGATGCTAATTGTGCTTTAAATTGTAGAGCCTCATTGAATTTTTGGTTTTGATTTGCTTGAGGACAAACAAAATCTTTAAGTTGGGGTGTTGATGAGAGGTGATTTTACCATTTAATTTAGTCTCTTTTCTTTAGTTTTTGCATCTGTTAATTATAATATGAGGTTGTTTATGGTATGTATTGCTAGATTTTCAGGTAAATGATGTCTTGAAGAGAGTTGAGATCAAATGAAGTAAAATTGTGCATAAAGAGTAAGAGAAGTGACAATATTTCCAGTGGAATCGCATCTTCGCAGAATGGCCCGCATCTGCGAGGAAAGGTCTGCATCTGTGGAAGAAGACCTACAAGGCAGATATCGCATCTGTGGTCACGCTTCTGCTCTTGATGTCTGCATCAGCAAATGTGCTTCAGCGACCACTAGTCCGCTTCTGTGGAACCAACTTCACCAAATTTCACTTCTGCGAGTAGGTATCCGCATCTGCGGAACCGCACCTACAAGGATTCTTTCGCAGTTGCGGCCAATGAGCTTCAGACGTGGGCAACTTATTAATTTCACATTTTCTCCATTCCAAACCCACAAATACACGACCTAGCTTATTGGAAACATATCTTTGGTTTATTTTCAGTCTCCTTGACTAGAGAAGACAAGTTTTGGAGCTAGGGTTCTTGCAACACACTTGGGACTTGAGGATTTGAAGATTTTGGTTGAGGATTTCTTACCCATTTATGTTCATTTCTTCCTTTCCTTGCTTTGTATTGTATATCTAAGTGTGTAGTATTTTTTTCAACACTTGAATATTGTTTATGGGAATATTCATATTTAAAGTGTGGATTAAACACTTTGTTGTGCTTATGTATTGAACGATTTTTATTTATTATTAAGTGAGTTATTATTTCTTTAATTATTCTTGTTCTTTAATGTTTTCAAAGGGATTAGCTAACCCTAGGACTCGACCATTAACTTTGAATTAATTTTGGAAATGATAATTTGGTATTGGGAAAGATTAATTAACAAGAACTTGAGGAGTTAACCCTCACTTTATAGATTCTACCTAGGGATAGGATTGAACTAGTTGTAGCCATATTCAGGTGTGCTTAATCTCTTGATTATTTTAGGGATAATTCAATTAGGAAGTCTTGTTATTCTTCAAAAAAAGCTAATAAAGAATTATTACCCGAGTCTAATTAACATAAACTCGCTCATATTTGTAAAATTATGAAATACATTGGATCGTTACTTAAGTGTAATTCCCCGTGTATCCATGCTTGTAGCCATTGATCATTTTACTTACTTTCTAGGTTAGTTTATAGTTTTGCATTTAGATATAAATATTTCTAAAAAAACCTTTCTAAGTGTTTGGCTTAGCATAATAAGTGATAATTCTCTTACACGCCTAATCGCCTACATATTGTTCTCTTTAGGATTCGACCTCGACTCATAGTTGGGTATATTATATTGCATGCGACCATATCCATTTAATTTTAGTAGTGAATTTGGACGTCATCACTAAGCACTACCTCCATTATTGCATAAGGCTAAGAACTGCCTTCCATTGCATGAGGTTAAGCATTGTATCCATTGTTTACATGAGGTTAAGCATTGCCTCCGTCATTGCATAAGGCTAAATACTACTTTCATTCACATAGGGTTTATCATTACCCTCATTATCTGCATAGGGCTAAGCACTGCCCTCATCTCACACAAGGTTAAGCACGGCTTCTCTTCATTCTCGCACGTGGCTAAACATTGCCTATTTCCTCTATCAAACAATCAACATCGACGCATCTTTGCATTTCATGGGCTGAAACATCGCCACATTATCTGAAGGCATCATGGTCTGAAGGCATCATCCTCATAGCTCGAAGACATCATGCCATGGCCGGAGGATCTCTCAAAATTGCATATAATTATTAAAAGGCGTCATAGTCCAGAGGTATCATCCTCATGGCCCGAGGACACCATTTCATGGCCTACGAATCCCTTATCATATGCTTTATGTCCCAAGACGTCATGGTCTAAGGACATCATCCTCATCGTCCAAAGACAACTCTCATTGTCCGAAGGGAATTTGCATCATGTTTAAATTTTCGCAATAACCCTGTATATTCATATGCATCGTGTTTTAAATTTTGCAGGTAACTCAGAAGGAAACTGTTCTACAAACAGGAGCAATTCTCGCTCTGGTTTTCGTTCACATCTTTCGATCATCTCGAACATAATCGATGATCAATAATTGATCACCCTTTATCCCGTAACCGCTCAAATACTTGCCTTATACATTTGTAATGTTCAAACTCGCATTCATAGCTCCACCTAAAATTATCCGTTATTCACGACGCTATCCTATCCAAGAGATCCTTTTTCAAAATGCGCGACCACTCTTATAACAACTCTATCTGTCTCGTTCGCCGTTGGATCCAAAACTACATATGGCTTGATTCTCGTAACACCAGAGATATGTAGGCAACTCAGGAATTAGGGTTCGGCACCCAATTTTCAAAAATACATTATCCTCACTCATTTCGGACAAAATTGGTCATCAATTTCTTTACCCTACAACTCTTTCATCATTCCCGGGTAAAGAGGGGCAGCTGTTGATACCCAGTTTTGCCCTCATATTTTTTAAATATCATATATACTTTCAAAATATCATTCTTGCATCATCACCAATTTACAAGAGTCATATAAGTAGTTTCTATAATTTTTCATAATTTTTAAGGCTTTAAAATTGATTGTTTGGTATTTAAATTATTTAAATATTTATTAATTACTCCTTCAAATTATTTTGTGATGACTTAATCATCCAAATTTACTATTTACCCACATATATGCTTTATAACATTTTTTACTTCATTTTTTATAATTACATTTGTATTTTCGAGCTTTTTATATAATTTTGCAATAATAGCCTATATTCTATCATAACTACATTATTTACATTGTTTATACTAAAATAGAACTTTTATATTTTTATAATGCTAAGCTATTATTTCCAATCATTTTCCTACATAAGTAATATTTTTATTATTTATTAATTGTTTCTATAAATTATTTTTAACAATTTGTTTGCATATTTAATTTCATAGCCCAATTCCAAGCTAATTTTCGGACCAAAAACAAGCCCAAAACATTTGGCCCATTCCCAGTTCACCCTTCAGCATCCCAAGACCAAACAACCCTCTTTAAAACCCGGTTGCAACCCCACTTTTAACCCGCACCGCTCTTCTTTCGATCGCGGCCGTTGATCTCAAATGATCAAAGACCTAATTTAAGCCGACCCCTTTATTTATATCCCTTCCCACTAACCCTAGAGACCCATTCTCTACTTCAGCCGCCCCCAATTCCTCTCGAACATTCCTCTTATCTCTGAAAGAAACCCTAGCTGCCTACATTCAACCCCAGCCCCTAATCCGAAATCACTTGGAAAATATTCCATATTCCCTTTCCTTTTTTGCACACATGACGGTTCATATCATTTCCTCAACGTTACAGTATTTAGTACTCGATTAGTTTTGGAAGCTGAGTCAGTGGGTGTTTGTTCAACTTCGATTTCGTACCATCTTCATGTTCTTGACTTGATACACTCACTATCAGGCTATATGGCTCCGATTCAGTGAGATTCTTTGACTATTTGTGTTCTCCTTATTGAACTAGGATTTACCCGATTTTTCTCCTAAATTGATTATGAATTGATTTTGCATGTTTCTCTTTCCTGATTTGTATTTGATTGATTATATTTCCTTGTTTGTTCGTTCAATTTCTACTACTATATAAACCTTTTTCCCCGTTCCCCTTCTAAGTCTGAACGACTACTGCAAGAACAACTACCACTGAACTATTGTATTATCACCATCACTCTCTCACTCAATCACTCGCTTTATTCTGAAAATTTTGGTTTTGGTCGGCTGAAAGCCAAGGCGATCGGAGTTCATTCTATCGGCCTTCCAAGTGCGAGCATTGCACAAGGCTCATCTAAAGCCCTTGTGAACTTTGACGCACTGGTTTGGGTTCTTTTGTTCTCTTCTACTATTGATTATTGGAGTACTGCTAAAATTATTCTTCTTGTTTACTTGTTCGTTAGTCTGTAACTAGTAAGTACCTTTGGCCCTTACAATTTCATTCACTTTTCGTTTGAGTTCCTGCTTTGTATATCTATGTCCCTAAAACTTTTGTGAATCAACATGCTATCATTCGCATCCTTGTCTTCTCTAAAGTTATTCTTGAGGCTCTATACTTCTCTAGTATTTGAACTTGCCTAGTTTTTAACCTTGATTCTGGCTCTCTTAAGCATGTTTATCCTAATGTGTGTGTTCGAATGCTTATTACCTGCTACTCTTCCTGAGTTTATCCCCCTACTTTATTCTACATCCTTGTGATAGATCAACTCATGTGTTCTAATATATCTGATACTCTTCTATGACCAATTCCTAACTATGGTATTAGCCAATTGTGAGCTTTAATGTGTGTTCCATGCCTAGTTCAATCCTGTGTTGTTTAATACTACTTATAGTCTATAAGTTGAGATGCAATATCTAGCCTTTATGTGACAATCTAGTTCTTAATGTGTCTTTGCCCACTATCAATTCTGGCTCTACTAAACATGTTTAGTCTACTATGTTATGATAATGTTTGTTGTCAATCCTGAGTTTGCCTCTCTGCCCTGTTCTGGATTGTTATGTCAACCAAACTCATGCTTAGTAAGTAATTTAATTCATGTTAAGGCATTCATGCTTAACTTGTTACTCTTCTGGTCCTGATGTTCATGAGGACTTGTTATCATGAATTTGTGATTCTATTGTGTATTTGCTGACTTGCTTAAACCTTGCATTCCTTAGTACCAGACCTTAGGAATAAACCTTATAGCTAGCCTTCTTTCACCATATGTGGCCAAATAGTATCAGATTTGATGCTTGTTTCTCTTACTGTTGAAGTTTGATATGTCTCTTGTACTGTGATTAATGTTCGGCATGATAATTTTTTCCTGTTAAGTAATTGCTCGACCATGAACCTATATTGTTAGTTTCCATGTTAAACTTACCATATTGAGGTTGTTCTCTATTGATCCCTTAGCTTTCACGATCAGATCCCCTATTTGGGAGTGCTCTATGCTAGTTCTGGCTATGCTTTGTTTGAAACATCTTTTGAAATAGTTTGCTATCCTACTTTGGTCAATCTTGTCCCCCTTATCTTCTAGAAATGCAAGCATGAACCTATCTATGTGTGCCCTATCAACATGTTCTATGATCCTATCTCTATGAAAACTACTATCAACAGGCCTCAAAGCTATCTGAGTTTTCCATGTGTGGTTTGTTGACTCGTGGGGTTAAGTTTGGTTCATTTGCAACTGTTGGGTGATTAAGTCTTCAATTTGGGTCCGGTGTTGGTCCTTGTATGAGTTGAACCTTGTAATTCACACCCTTTAATGCCTTAGGTGAGCCTGGGAACTGGGTCTACTACTTATAAGCCTGCCGAAGGCCCAGAAACATCAGTGTGTTATTTTCTTCGGGCCTGCAACTGTTTATTGGACCTGTATTCATTTTAGTTTGTAACGTTTGAGCATGTATTCTTTAATTTTGGGCCTGTAATAATTTATAATAACAACAACTGGGGATTAGTGAAAAGTGGGGGGCTGGAATACTCTATCTTCGCATGAATGGGTAGAAAGCATGTCTATAGGGCTCTAATTGTTTATTTGCTTTCCATGCCCCACTTTTGGGATTTATCTGCGCAAGTGTCGATTAACTTATCTATTCACTTAGAAAGCATGACCTAGGGTTAACATAATTCCTTAACTTGCGAACGTTAGTAAGTATGCCTATAAGGTCTGAAATTGAATTTACTGCGCTTAGATATCATGCCTTAGGAACTCAGTACAATGACTGGAAATGCATGTTTTAACGTACATCTTTCAATTACTTGACTCATATAGATACCATGTCTATAGGATCTTGAATTGATTAATTAAATTTTGATATTGTTGTTGTTCTCTTCTTATTACATAGATTGTCTAAAAATCATGCCTATAGGGATAAAATGAGTATTTTTGCATTTTCAATAGCCTCACTGCGCAGACGCAAATCGTGTAGGGATCATGTCTATAGGGTGTTGTCACTCGCCTAGAAATCATTCCTATCGGATCTTTAATATAATTATATGTTAAAATCAACAGATTTGTCAAGACAATCTGCCTAGAAATACTGCCTATAGGACTTTATGTCAACTTTTGAATCATTCAATCACATAGAAATCATGCCTATAGGTCTTGAATAATTTAATACACCTTGACTCCAAGTCTGCGTATATATCGTTGCCTGCCTAATAATCTGAACGTCGTTAGCATAAGTTCATAACTGCCTACGTGCATCTGTGTCTATATGAGGAGGCAAACTTGAGCCTTTATGTGTTGATTATGTGTAGTCCTATATGTTTTGAATGCGCGCTAGTCTTATCACTTTTGAGCATCCTAAGTAGAGTGTAGAACCCCCTAAATAGTAGGTCCAAAGCCTCTTGGACCATTGGCATGGGATGGGTAGTGCACGCATAGGATGCGACCTAGAATTGAATTAGAGCGCCTTTAAGTAACAACTTTAACATAGTAATCAGATAGCAGGAGATGATAGTCTGTGCCTATAACCTCTAAGACTCGTACTGATTTAGTTTAGATCATATGATGTTTTCTTTACACTTGTTACAATAGACCTTCGAACTTTCATATATATTTTTATGACTACTTAGCTTAATTATAACTCAATAATCCACATAGCGTAAACTTCGGCCGGGACCCACCGTTGTGGACCTCTAAGAGTACCTAACACCTTATCTTTGAGGTAATTTGAGCCCTTACCCGATCTTTGGTGATGTAGACTAGTCAAACAGAGTTATTTGCAAATAGGTGCCCTAACGTACCTTAAAAAATTATTAGGTGGAGACTCTTCTCTTTTAACACCCATTTAAACGAGTTATCATACATCGAATCCCACTTTTACGAGAAAATGGGGTACGACACAACCCTCAGACGGATGGATTATCCGAGCGCACTATTCAGATACTAGAGGATATGTTACGCGCTTGTGTCATGGATTTTGGGGGGTTTTGGGATCAGCTTCTGCCGCTTGTAGAGTTTTCCTACAATAACAGTTATCAATCGAGCATTCAGATGGCTCTGTATGAGGCTTTGTATGGGAGACAGTGTCGGTCTACGGTGGGTTGGTTTGAGCCAGGTGAGGCTAGGCTATTAGGTACTGACTTGATTCAGGATGCTTTGGACAAAGTTAAGTCGATTCAGGATCGGCTTCCTATGGCGTAGTCTAGACAGAAGAGCTATACCAATCGGGAGGTTCGTGATGTTGCTTACATGGTGGGAGAGAAGGTACTACTCAGAGTTTCACCCATGAAGGGTGTTATGAGGTTCGGGAAGAAAGGCAAGTTGACCCCTCGGTATATTGGGCCTTTTGAGGTGCTTGAGAGGATTGGAGAGGTGGCTTACAAGATCACATTTCCTCCTAGTCTATCGAGTGTTAATCCAGTGTTTCATGCTTCCATGCTCCAGAAGTATGTCGATGATCCGTCTCATGTTTTGGACTTCAGTACGGTTCAGTTGGATGGTGATTTGACTTATGATGTAGAGCCAGTAGCCATTTTGCATCAGTAGGTTCGAAAGTTGAGGTCAAAGAACATATCTTTAGTGAAGGTGCAGTGGAGAGGTTAGCCAATCGAGGAGGCTACTTGGGAGACCGAGCGGGAGATGCGGAGCAAATATCTACACCTATTTAAGACTCCAGGTATGATTCCAGACCTGTTCGAGGATGAATATTTGTTTAAGAGGGGGAGGATGTAATGACCCGACCGGTCATTTTGAGTAATACAGCCTTGTTCCCCCATTTATTCCTTATTATATGCTCATTTGCTGTTATGTGACTTGACGGAGTAGTTGCTTCAGTTCTGGGGATATTTCGGAATGAATTGGGACACTTAGTCCCAAGGTTGAAAGCCTAAGTTGAAAGAGTTGACCGGATATTGACTTATGTGTAAATGATTCCGGAATAGAGTTTTCATGGTTCTGATAGCTTTGTATAGTAATTTTGAACTTAGGAATGTGTCCGGATATTAATTTGGAGGTCCGTAGATGATTTTGGCTTGAATTGGCAAAAGTTGAAAAATAAAAGTTTGGAAAGTTGAGAAGTTTGACCGAGAGTTGACTTTGTGATTACCGGGATCGAATTTTGGTTCTGGATGTTGAAATAGGTATGTTCTGTAAATTATGACTTGTGTGCAAAATTTAAGGTTTAATCGGAGTTGGTTTGATATATTTCGGCATTAGTTTTGAAAAGGTTCATAAGTTCATTAGGTTTGAATCGATGTGCGATTCGTGATTTTAGTGTTGTTTGATGTGATTTGATGCTTCAAGCGAGTTCGTATGATGTTTTAGGACTTTATGGTATGTTTGGTTGAGGTCCAGGGGGCCTCGGGTGTGATTCGGATCATGTTCGGTGCATTTCAGAACTTTGAAGACTGCTGATTTTTGTTATTGGTGGTTTCTTTATATGCTATCGCGAGTGGAGGATCGCGATCGCGATCGCGAAGGATTCTTATTGGCAATTGGGGATTTGTTCTCTACGTTCGCGATAGTGTATTCCCGTTCGCGTAGCTTCGTGAGGCTTAGGTCATCACGGACGCGAGGGGGTCAACGCGATCGCTAGGGGAGTGGTTAGTTGGGCGTTAGGCTTTAAGCATACGCGATCGCAGAGGTGTGAACGCATTCGCGTAGGGTAAGGTGTGATGATCATCGCGTTCGCGACTTGGTCTTCGCATTCGCATAGGCGATTTTTGGAGGGCATCTTATTTTGTTCTTCGTGATCGCGAGGGACTTTCCGCGATCGCGGAGAGGAACATCTGGGTAGACTGTTAAATATCAAAAACAAAGGTTAGAGTTATATTTCATAATTTAATTTTGGGAGCTCGGATTGAGGCGATTCTTGGAGGGATTTTCAAGGAAGTGATTGGGATAAGTGATTCTAACTCGGATTTAATTAATATACATGAATCTATCATTGCTTTTATCATTTAATTAGTGTTTTGGGTTGGAAAAAATAGGAAAAATTGTAGAAACTTCATAGGCTTAAAATTGAGGATTTAAGTTTGACTTTTTGAGTTGATTTTTTGACTTTTGTTAAAGAACTTAGCTTTCTCATATGGAATTGATTCCTATAGCTTGTGTTGATTGTAGCGAGTTGTTTGTGGCTAGATTTGAGGCGTTTGGAGGCCGAATCACGAGGCAAGGGCTTGTTGGAGTAAAGATTTGCACGGTTTGAAGTAAGTAACACTTCTAAACTTGATTATGAGGCTATGAGCCCCTGAAATACGTGTTATGTAATTGGTGTAGAGGTGGCGCACATGCTAGGTGACGGGCGTGTGAGCGTGCACCGTAGAAATTGTGACTCGGTCGATCCCGTGAAACTGTGTAGCCACTGAATCTTGCTATTACTCATGTCTATTCTATATGTTGGAGAATTTGAGTTGTGATTTATGTTAGAGATCATGTTTAGGCTATGTACTGGTACTATTGGGACCCACAATGGTCGTTCTTTTGTTGTTGAGTTATGTACTCAGTCACATTCATCATTGCATATCATATCTCAGTCTATGTTACCATATATTGTCGCATCATGTATCATTGTTTTGGGATGATTGGCATGAGTGTTGTGAGCTCAAGAGATTGGAGAAATTGTTGACTGAGTGAGGTCGAGGCCCTGTTTGTGAGTGATGCTAATGGGATTGGTCTACGCGCCGCAACGGGTACTATTGACTCACAATGGGATCGAGCTGCACGCCGCAACAGGTATTATTGATTCATGATGGGATCGGGTTGCGCGCCGCATCAGATTTTATTAGCACTTGAGCAGGATACCCCCTTCGGAGTCTGACATACCAGCAGTGAGTGCAGGTACCATACAATGCTGAGTGATTGAGTGTGATGAGCGAGAATTGAGATAGTCAGATTAATTACTCTGAGAGTGTGAGTACGTGAGGTTTTTATTGTGATGCATCACATGTGACATGTACATTGACATGTAGATATAGAGATGTAATATTTCTCATATCAGTCATACTTGGCATATTTTATCTGTATTGAGTTTAACTGTTAAACGTGGAAGCATGTCTACATTCTTGTACTGTGTACGAATAGATTATGAGTTTCTCTGAGATATTATTGTCATCTCTCCTGTCATATCTGTATTGCTTAAAAATCTGTATTTGGACTGTATTGGTTAAGCTCGTCACTGATCTCAGCCCAAGGTTAGTCTATTTACTTATTGAGTACATTGGGTCAGTTATACTCATACTACACTCTGCACTTCGTGTGCAGATCCAAGTACTTCTGAACACGACGGTTGCTAGCTTTGGAGCTTTATCTATCAGAGACTTTTGAGGTAGATGCCTTGGCTTCCGCAGACCTTAATTCTCCTTCTTTTAGTTATTTGTAGTGTTCTATCTTTCTAGACAGTGTTTAGCAGTCAGACTATGTTGTCAGTTAGATGTTCATGCACTCAGTGATACCAGGATTTTGGGGGATATTGTAATGAGTCGCGGTATTTTCTTATTAATATTTATGAGATTTTACTCTTGAGATTATTTTACTATGTTTTTAAATTTAAATATGCGTGGTTTATTGTGATTGTCATCTTGCCTCATATTGCAATAGGCGCCGTCACGACATGTGAGATTTGGGTCGTGACAGAAGTATAAGATGAACCTGAAAAAAGATAATATATGTATCACACTATGTATCATTTATATATCACAAATGTATCATATTTATATCAAATGTGTATCACATTTATATCCATGTATACATGTGTGTGAGATACAAGCGCGATACATGTTTGATACATGTGTCGTAGAAGAATTTTATGAACTCAATTTTAACTACGAATTTTGATACCAAATCAATCCAAAACACCTTCAGTCTTTCTCAAATTTTGTATATTACCTCATCTATATGTTTTCAATGAATTTCAACCATACCCATTGAAAAAGATCCATTTTTTCTTAGATTTTTGGAATCTTGTATATATATATTTTTTGTATTTCATTAACTTGTTTGCTTTCTTATCCATGAAATTTTCCTTCCATCTTGCATCTAATTTTGCTGATCACGCTTAAAAATATAGGAGGACATCTTTGCGTGTAATTCTTGGATATAAACTTATTTATTTGGGTTTTTACTTTTTGTATGTGCTTGGCTAATTTGGATAAGTTTATAATTAATGGCTAGTGGTTGATAAGTTAGGATTTATTTGGGACATTTCCGTAAGATTCCCATTAATTTTCACCCAGAGGTTAGAGCTAATCTCACAAAATTGTCCAATAACTTAACATGCATTCCAATAGTGATATTCAAGGGGAGGTGCCATGGTGTATGTTATTCACTGACGACATAGTACTGATTGATGAGACGCGAGGCGGTGTCAACGAAAAGTTGGAGGTTTTGAGACAGACCTTAGAGTCTAAGAGTTTCAAGTTGAGTAGGACGAAGACGGAGTACCTAGAGTGCAAGTTCAGTGTAGTGTCAGGGGGGAGCAGATATAGACATGATGCTTGATTCAAAAGTCGTCCCCAATAGAGGAAGTTTCGAGTATCTCGGGTCAGTTATCCAAGGGGACGGGGAGATTGACGAGAATGTCACACACTGTATAGGGGCGGGGTGGATGAAATAGAGGCTAGCATCTGGCGTTCTGTGTGACAAGAATGTGCCACCAAAACTTAAGATCAGTTGTACAAGGCGGCAGTTAGACCGGCTATGTTATATGGGACAGAATGTTAGCCAGTCAAGAACTCTCATATCCAGAAGATGAGCGTAGCCGAGATGAGGATGTTGCGATGGATATGCAGGCACACTATATTATACATGATTAGGAACGAGGATATTTGAGAGAAAGTGGGTGTGGCCCCTATGAAAAATAAGATGCTTGAAGCGAGGCTTAGATGGTTAGGGCATGTGAGCAGGAGAAGCCTAGATTCCCTAGTGGGGAGGTATGAATGGTTGGCGCTAGCAGGTAGGAGAAGAGGTAGAGGGCATCCTAAGAAATACTGGAGAGAGATGATCAGGCAGGTGATGGCACGACTTCAGCTTATCGAGGACATGGCCCTTGACATGAGGGTATGGAGGTCGAAGATTGGAGTAAAATGGTAAAAGGTCATCATGTGTTTTTCTGATTTGTTCCAGGTTTATTAGGGCTAGTTGACTAGTACATTGTCTTCGATTCTTAGAATGCTAGTATTAGGGTTGTTTTAGTACTATCTCCCGCTTTGATTTTCTAGTACCTTGTCGTGTTACTTCTTGCGGCTATTGCTTTTGCTATTGTTATTGCTACTATTTTCTTCCATTTATTTTTCTCCGGTCCTTACGTTGTTGATATCATTTTTCTGGCCTTGTTGTTGTTATTTGCTTGTTCCTATTTTTTTTCTCGAGCCGAGAGTCTTTCGGAAACAACCTCTTTGCCCTCCAGGGTAAGGGTAAGGTCTGCGTATACATTACCCTCCACATACCCCACTTGCGGGATCCCACTGAGTTGTTGTTGTTGTTGTTGCGTTCCAATAGTCAGTATCCCGGTAAAAGACTAATTAATGAAACATGTATGGGCATTGAAATATAATTTTGAGGTGGATATGGATTGTTATTGTCTTGAGTTATGATGACTATACTCGTCCCTAAATTTTTACCCACATCAACATTGACTTTGTATAATATTTGTATTTTGTTTAAGATTGGGCTGCTGAAGTTAATGTTATTTTCTGGGAATAAAGTAAAGTTGTTGGGAATATTTAAATTTATAACCAGGCATTTAAAAGTAAACTTTCAAGTTGTTTATTTAATTATAGTTTACTAATTTTAACGAGTTGCATATCGAAGCGGGTATACTATATATATATATATATATATA
>AWOL01S0024770.1:4263-23066 GCA_000715115.1 Nicotiana otophora | reverse complement strand
CGGAAAATGCTCAGAGTCGCCTCCTACTGTCCTAACCCGGGTCTTAGCCCCATCATACATGTCCTTAATCGCCATAATGTAGGGAACCGACACACCTTTTGCCTCCAGGCATCTCCAGAGAATTTCTCTAGGAACCTTGTCATACGCTTTCTCTAGGTCAATAAACACCATGTGCAGATCCTTCTTCCTCTCTCTGTATAGTTCCACCAACCTTCTAACAAGGTGTATAGCTTCTGTAGTCGAACGATCCGGCATGAACCTGAACTGGTTGTCGGATACAGACATTGTCATCCTCACATAGCATAGACATTTTTAATATAGATAATAGCCCATGTAGTCATATTGTTAACATCCAATTTTGCCCCTCTTTTCTTCCAAACTATTTGTTTGAGCTTTTAATATTACTAATAATATAAGAATAATTTTTTTACCATTGTTATTCTAAAATAGACCCAATTAGTATCATTATTTTATTATTGTTATTATCTCTACTATCATTATTGGCATTAGTTATTATTATTATTATTATTATCATCGCCTTTTGCGAAAAGTATATCACTTCTCTTTATTTAACCAACTAGTAATATTTCTTTAATCCCATATTTTATAAATATTTACTCTAATAATACTATAGCTTTTGATTTGACGATCAATCGAATAGTTATTTTTGCAATCACTTTCTTATTGCTAACAATTATAGTCTTTGTATAATTTTGCTTAACTAATACTATTATATAGTATGATTAGTCCTAATTAGAAGTTCAAAGAATTTAGGATGAAAGAAATCAGCAAATTAAGCCCAAATCTTTCCTCTGCAAATGAGGTAAAATTGCATGGGACGCCTTATTTGGTCGCCCCTTTTTAACTTATACCCGTTTTATTTTTTCGTTTGCATCCGTACCCATTTTTTTTTAATTAAAAGGGTTTTGAAAAGACGATTTTGCCCTTCTTTAATAAAAGACTATTGACAAACTGCAGAATAAAAACTTAAACATGTTTAGGCTGAAGTTTTAGCAAATAAACTAAAATATTTCAGCTTGTTTAGACTGAAATTTTGGATAAAATCATGACAAAATTGTAGACTGTGTTACAACACTTCAACATATTTTGGTATGAAGTTTTAGCAAATGAACTAAATAACTTCAGCATGTATTAGCAAAAACTCTTTAGAAAATTACATACTGCAAAATAAAAACTTAAGCATGTTTAGTCTGAAGTTTTAGCAAATGAGCTAAAAAATTTCAGCATGTTTAGTCTGAAGTTTTAGCAAATAAACTAAATAACTTCAGCATGTTTTGTCTGAAGTTCTAACAAATGAACTAAATAACTTCAGCATGCATTAGCAAAAACTCATTAGAAAATTACATACTACAATACAAAAACTTAAGCATGTTTAGTCTGAAGTTTTAGCAAATAAACTAAATAACTTCAGCATGTTTAGTCTGAAGTTTTAGCAAATGAACTAAATAACTTCAGCATGGTTAGACTGAAATTTCAGATAAAATTTATGATAAAACTGTAGACTGCAGGATAAATAACTTAAGCATGCATTAGCTAAAACTTCAGGATGTGGCGTTGCAATTCCACTGATATATTAGGTAAAATTCACTTACTTTTATATGATTACAAATATAAGTTTATAACCTTACTGTTGTACTGAATAAAGTTTAATGAACCTATTCAAAATTAACTCTATTAACAAAAATACTAAAACAATTTTCCCAACGCCTGGAAAAAGGGAACGATGAAAATTACCAAAACATACAAGTAACAAAATGTGCAACATGAATCACATATATATTGCAAAGGAATTGAATACATGCGACAATTTTCAACCCACTTTGGTATAATTGTTTAATGTTCTTTCATTTTCAGACCAAAATTAACACTGCACGTACTGTACATTCATGTGTCCACTCAAACATCTAAAATCATAATCATGAAAAAATTAAAATCAAAGATAATACATTAACATGAAACAACTTCATGCTATATTAGCGTGAAGTTTTAGCTTCAAGGTGAAACAACTTCATGCAAATGTGATTCTGAAGATGAATCTGGACAAGTTTTTGTTTTTTTATAAAGTTGCTGAAAGGAGAGGAGGAGATCGTTTTATATCTTTTGTCAGGGGTGTAATTGTCATATTATTACGGATTTTTTGTGAGATGACTATCAAATCAATAACTTTAAAAAATACGATAAAGGTTAAAATGTGACACAAATATATGGTACGACTGCAAATCCCCGCAAATGAGCCCATCAAGAACAGGCCCAATTCGGCTAATGGATCCAATCAGCCCAATCAAATTATTTTATTTTTAAGTCCCAAAAATCAAAACCATAAAGATTATTCTAGAAACCCCAATTCCTCTTTCACCAAAACAGACGCTCCCCTTTCCCCTCTCCATTGTCGCTTTCAATCTCTGCCATGGCAGAGCTCTCTCTTGGCTTTTTTCCTCCATTTTCGGCCAAGTCTTGACCTTTAAATCGCTACGCGCCAGAGCGTATCTCACCATTTCAGGTATAACCTGAAGCTTATCACTGAAGAATCACGTGAAGATTGAATCCATACAAAAGGCTTCAACGTTAAAATTCAAACGGATCCGTTTGACTTCTTTTGAAATCTGAATTTCAAATTCCTGCTCAAAGGAACCAAGAACCCTAATTTTACACCTATAAATACCAGACTTTGTGGCTATTTTCAGCACCTTTTGGACCGCCCCTTCTATCTCCCTTAACCCTCACTGTTTGGCTAACTATTCATAGTTTATCTCCCTCCTTACTCTCTTAAAATCTAGCTTTAAGTTTCTCTGCCTTTTGACCTTTATTTAGTCTATAGCCTTTCCAAAGCTTTCATTTTTATTTGTGTCGGCATTTGACGATCTTCCAAAAGAGTTGAGCCAAAGCCGGAGATAGATCTTCTTGACGACGCCCCATTCACTGCCCACAAAAAGGTCAGCGACTTAAAAATTTCTTCTTCTTGTTTTCTTCTGCTAGACTTGAAGTAAATGTTTCACTTTGGTTTTAAAAAAAGTGTGTTATAGTTTATTTTCCATGAAGAAAGTGTGATTTGAAGTCTGTCTGTGCATAGAAATCATATGTAGGGATTGTGTGTATTATGACTTAATTGAATAGGAACACAAGGTGTCGACTAAGTACTTTTATAATGGTTAATACAATAATTGTTAATCTTAAGGCTCTTGCTTAAAACACTACTATATGTGCTTTTTGTGTTTCAAATGATAAGTTAGAGTATTTGTTTCTTTTCCAGCATGTATAAAGTTAAATTTTGACTCTATTCCATAAGTCAAAACTATGGCTTAGGTACCTTTTTCATGTATTCGAGAGACGGCGCTTTAAGTTTACTGTTTCTCTAGTTTAAATATCATAATAAGAATGATGTTATTAATTACCTCCATGTCTAGTTGAATGATCTCATTATTTAGTAGATATTTTAAAGAACCAGCTTTAAACAGATTTTTGTATCTAAAGAATCATAAAGTTTTGCTGGTTAGATTTTGTATACAAGTTGAGATCGTGCTTATGGTTGACTTATCTCATAGCTTAGCTTGAATAATGTTTTAACAAAGCGATAATGTATTTAGTCCTTAACTTGTGTATTTGACTTATTACATCTAGTTAAACATAAGGAATATTATCATAATGGTGTTTCTTTGCAAGCAGTTTGATATGATAAAGTTATAACAACTGTTACTGAGCCTGAATTTGAAGTCATAATTTTTACATACTTGCGACTAGGATTAAGAATGAAGGTTGGGGTCAAATAGTTCAAATATCAATTTGATGCCTACTGACTGTCTTTACAAAGCTAAGTTGATGTCTAAATATGGCTCTATACATTTCTTGAAAGATGCAGTAGCTTAGTTACAGTTTCTTTGCTGTTCATATTGTAGAGGATAATAGCCATAATTAGAAGCTATATTTTTAGGATTTTATTTGAGAGTTTAGATACCATGCTCATAGGTTTAATGTTTATTTCTTGGAACTGAATAGCTTTGCAGGTTTTGAGTATAATTTAAGTTTTATTTTATAAACTAGAAGTCTCGGATTAAGAAGTGAATCTCCATGAAGTTACACGTGCATTATGTTATCTGTAATCTATAGTTTATTTCTTAAAAATACACAAACCATGAGTTAGATTCTTGGTTTATGAATACTCCTGATATTCTTGCATACCATGTCCTCTGAAAAGTATATCATATGGCTTTGATAAAGGAATGACATCTGACTCAAACGTGTTGGACTTTGTTGGGCTAAACTCTATTTTCCTTGGTATTTTGTTAGATCTCAAACTTGTTTTTGCCCTTCTCGAATATTAATTTAGTGTCTCAAATGCATGCTTATTTATTACGACAACAACAACAACCCAGTATAATCCCATTAGTGGGGTCTGAGGAGGGTAGTGTGTACGCAGAACTTACATGCTTATTTATTACGACAACAACAACAACCCAGTATAATCCCATTAGTGGGGTCTGAGGAGGGTAGTGTGTACGCAGAACTTACATGCTTATTTATTACGACAACAACAACAACCCAGTATAATCCCATTAGTGGGGTCTGAGGAGGGTAGTGTGTACGCAGAACTTACATGCTTATTTATTACGACAACAACAACAACCCAGTATAATCCCATTAGTGGGGTCTGAGGAGGGTAGTGTGTACGCAGAACTTACATGCTTATTTATTACGACAACAACAACAACCCAGTATAATCCCATTAGTGGGGTCTGAGGAGGGTAGTGTGTACGCAGAACTTACATGCTTATTTATTACGACAACAACAACAACCCAGTATAATCCCATTAGTGGGGTCTGAGGAGGGTAGTGTGTACGCAGAACTTACATGCTTATTTATTACAACAACAATCCAGTATAATCTCATTAGTGGGGTCTGAGGAGGGTAGTGTGTACGCAGACCTTATCCTTACTCTGGAGTAAAGAGGTTGTTTCGATAGACCCCCGGTTCCCTCCCTCCAAGAACTCACCACCTTGCTCTTGGTGTGACTTGAATTCACAACCTCTTTGGTTGGAAGTGGAGGATGCTCACCACTAGAGCAACCCACTCTTGTCAAACATTTTTAAGTAGATTACATATCTAATCTTTTCCTCTATTCTTTGTCTTGCATATGCACTTGGAGCAAAAATGGAGTCTCACCAATACTACCAAGCATGGAGTCATCACATCCCATATCATCCTCGTTAGAATGCACCGGATAGCAAGAAAAAGAGACAAGCGAAACGCTTGGGGGTGTCTATGGCATCCTTTTCTTTTATTTGTATCTAATCTTTTAATGATTGTTGATCTATTTATCTGTTTGTTGTTTATCTCAACTGTGGATTTAATCTAGGTTCTCTGCTCTCCAGTATTTATATAATCTTTAGGCATTTAAGATCACTAATTTAGTAACCCTTTTCATCTATTTACCATTGGCAAATATATTTTCTACTAAGCTTAATACTATACCTATAACATTTTTAAAAAGAAGTCAATTTATTAAATGACGCTTCTGAAAACTTTCGTCAAAGCCCATTTCTAATATCGTAAGTTTTGAAGCAAGAAGTTTATTTCCAGCCATCTTTAACGAATATAATGTTTCTTTAACAGTTAGTTTCAATATTTTCCTACAAAATTATTGTGTCAAATGGAGTTTATAAGTTGGTTCTTTTTTTTTTGGACCAAATTCTAGGCTCAGAATGATTTTCAAATTTCACTACTAAACCCCATTAGTCTTTTAAAATAAAGAATTAGTTACTGTATACTCAATATGTTGTCCCTAGTCTAATTTAGTTAACCATTCTTCCTTCATTTTCTAAACAACAAGTTTTCAATCAATTAACATAAGTTTAGCCGGTTAACTGTATTAACGGATTTTAAAAGGTGCCTTACCCCTTCCTTTTGAGATAATTAGAACCCTTGCCTAGAATTTCTAAGGTTAAGCAGACTCTTTTTAGGTGGCGACTCTTTTTAATTAATTAAATCTTGGATTTACTAATATGTTATACTCTAATTTGACATGTGTTAAAATGGGGTATAACACATACAAGTAGAGAGAATACGGTAACACGAAGGCATGATAGCAAAGCAAGGCACATAATATCTTAAGGTCTACCCAGATCATAATTAATCACAGTGTAAGCATATATGCTCGTCACCACATACGTGCGTCACCTCCAACAACATAGCAAGTATCGTAATCTACGGGAAAAATACCCTTAAACCAAGCTTAGGCAAGCTTACCTCAATGCGCGAGAGAATCAATACTCCAAAAAGCCCTTGCCTCATAAATCAACATCTGAACGGGTTAAACCTAGCAAAATATAATTCAATAACATCAAAATACGACTATAGAAATTAATTCCAAGTAATAAAGTTTCAATCTTTATCAAATTGCAAAAAGTCAACCAAGGCCCGTACCCCCGGAACGCGATAAAAGTCATAAATCCTGGTAACCCATTCCGACACGAGTCCAAATATACAAGTTTCATCCAAATTCGAATTCAAATCGGATTTCAAATCCCAAATAATCACTCTCTAAAATTTCTTACAAAAATCCCAATTTTCTCTCTTAGATTTCATCAACCAAAAATCAAAATCGATGATAGAATCATGAATAACAATCAAATTCAAGTTAAGAACACTTATCCAATACAAGTGGGTGAAAATCGCCTAAAACATTGCCCCAATCCGAGCTCCCAATCTCACAATATGATAAAATCAACCCAAACCCTCGCTCTTAAATTCTGCCCAGTGCTTTCACACCTGCGACCAAATCTGCCGCTTTTGCGGCATTGCTTTTTCGACAAAATGCTCACCTCTTCGAGTTTCATTTAATCCCGACCTCTCGCTCTTGCGAACCTTCATCCGCTTATGCGATATCGTAGGTGCGACAAAAGAGCCCATTTTTGCGCAACTCGCCCAAGCCTGCCTACTCCGCTTCTGCACCTAACACTCCGTGTAACGACCCGGCCGGTCGTTTTGAGTGTATTAGCCTCGATCCCCTATTTATTGCTTTCCCCGTATCTATTCTTGCTTATGTGACTTGCCGGGAGGTCTTGTTTTTGGTTTCAGAGTGTTTTAGGACACTTAGTCCATAAAACGGAGGCTTAAGTCTTAAGATTTTGACCGTAGTTGGAATTGTGTGAAGACGACTCCGGAATGGAGTTCCGTCGGTTCCGTTAGCTCCGTTGGGTAATTTTGGATTTGGGAGCATGTCTGGACTGTGCATTTGAGGTCCGTAGCTAAGCTTGAAATGGCGAAAGTCGAATTTTTGACCGGGGGGTTGACTTTTTGATATCGGGGTCGGATTGGAATTTCAAAAGTTAGAGTAGGTTCGTGGTGTCATTTATGACTTGTGTGAAACAATTGGGGTCAATCGGACGTGATTTGATAGGTTTTGGCGTCGTTTGTAGAATTTGGAAATTTTAAAGTTCATTAGGCTTGAATCCGTGTGTAATTCGTATTTTTGGTGTTGTTCGAAGTGATTAGAGGATCTGACTAAGTTCGTAGCGGGTTATAAGACTTGTTGGTATATTTGGTTGAGGTCCCAGGGACCTCGGGTCGATTTCGGGTGGTTAACGGATCAAAGTTTGATGTTGAAGGATATCTGAAGTGTTGTTCCTGCTGGTGTAATCGCACATGCGAATGGAGAACCACAGGTGCGGACACACAGAAGCAAAGAGGAGGCCTTAGCTCAGATTCTGACCGCGTGTACTTGCTCAAGCGGTCTCTATTCTGGCCGCATCAGCCACTTCTCAGGCCGGGGGAGGTGCTCAGACTCCCGCCGCCCGCACACCAGAGCAGGTGGTACAGGGATTCCAGACACCGGGGGCACCACCTGCCCCGTCGGTTGCAGCTGCTCAGGACAGGTGTCAGAGGATACTCCGTACAGCAGGTATTCTAGAGACTAGTGGTGTCTCGTTCACTACTTTTTAGTTCTCTGGGGCTGCCTTCAATTGGTGAGAGAGGCTTACGAGAGGCGTAGGCCGGTCGACGCAACACCCCTTACCTGGCAGCAGTTCTCCGGTCTATTCCTGGAGAAGTTCGTGCCTCAATCCCGCAGAGAGGAGCTGCGCAGACAGTTTGAGCAGCTTCGTCATGGTATGTTTGTGACGCAGTATGAGATGAGATTTTCAGAGTTGGCCCGTCATGCTATCTGGTTGGTTCCCACGGACAGGGAGAGGATCAGGAGGTTCATAGATGGCCTCACTTATCAGCTGCGATTGCTTATGACTAGAGAAAGAGTGTCTGGTGCTACTTTTGATGAGGTTGTCGATATTGCCCGTCAGATTGAGATGGTTCGCAGCCCAGAGCGGGTAGAGAGGGAGGCCAAGAGGCCTCGTGGCCAGGGTGGATTTAGCGGTGTTCCTTCTGGAGGGTAGTTCCACCACGGTAGGGGTCGTCCTTTCAGACATGCTCAGATGGCTCGCCCAGTTCACCGTGGTGCATCATCTAGCCATGGTTCACACAGCTATCAGCAGGGTCAGTCTTCATTCAGTGCACTACCAGCAGTTCTCACCCCGCTTCGTCAGCTCAAGTGTCTACGGGTAGTTCTTCGGGGCATCAGGAGCAGCAGTTCCGGTCGAGGAGGCGACTTGGGAGACCGAGCATGATATGCGCAGTCGTTATCCTTATCTTTTCACCACTTCAGGTATGTCTCTATGCTCGTTCGAGGAAGAACAATTGTTTTAAGATGGGAAGGATGTAACGACTCGGCCGGTCGTTTTGAGTGTATTAGTCCAAATCCCCTATTTATTGCTTTCCCCGTATCTGTTCCTGCTTATGTGACTTGCCGGGAGGTCTTATTTTTGGTTTCAGAGTGTTTTGGGACTCTTAGTCCATAAAACGAAAGCTTAAGTCTTAAGATTTTATCCGTAGTTGAAATTATATAAAGACGACTCCGGAATGGAGTTCCGTCAGTTCCGTTAGCTTTGTTGGGTGATTTTGGACTTAGGAGTGTGTCTGGACTGTGAATTTGAGGTCCGTAACTAATTTAGGCTTGAAATGGCGAAAGTCAAATTTTTGGAAAGTTTAACCGGGGATTTGACTTTTTGATATCGGGGTCGGATTTTAATTCTGGAATTGGAGTAGGTTCGTGGTATCATTTATGACTTGTGTAAAAAATTTGGGGTCAATCGGACGTGATTTGATATGTTTTGATGTCGTTTGTAGGATTTGGAAATTTCAAAATTCATTAGGCTTGAATCCGTGTGTAATTCATGTTTTTGGTGTTGTTCGAAGTGATTAGAGGATTTGACTAAGTTCGTAGCGGGTTATAAGACTTGTTGGTATGTTTCGTTGAGGTCCCGGGGACCTCGGGTCGATTTTGGGTGGTTAACGCATCAGAGTTTGATGTTGAAGGATAGCTGAAGTGTTGTTCCTGCTGGTGTAATCGCACCTGCGAGTGGGGAACCGTAGGTGCGGACACGCAGAAGCGAAGAGGAGGCCACATATACGAGCAAGGGCAGGGAGCGCAGGTGCGAAAAGTCTGGGCAGAAGGTTTAAAAAGCAAGGGTTCACGATTTTAGTCTTATTTCACCATTTGAGACTCCGACTTAGGCGATTTTGGAGAAGATTTTCGAGGGGATTATTGAGGTAAGCTTCTTGTACTCATTTTTATTCATAAATCTTGATTCCCCACTGATTTCCCCACCTAATTAGTGAGATTTTGAAGTGAAATTTGGGGGTTAGGGCTTGAGAATTAGAAAGTGAATTTTGTGGATTTGGAGGACCAAATGATGTCGGAGTTTGATGAATTTAGTATGGTTAGATTCGTGAGTGAATGGGCTTTCGGGTTTTTTTGACTTTTATCGAATTTCGAGACATGGGCCCGGGGGCCGGGTTTGAGCCGATTTCGGATTTTGGCTTATAATTTCGTATTTTTCTTGTGGAATTGATTCTTTTAGCCTATATTAATTATATCGTACTGCTTGTGGCTAGATTCAGAGCGTTTGGAGATTTATTCGAGGGGCAAAGGTATTGCGGAGTAGGATTTTGCGCGGTT
Source organism: Nicotiana otophora (assembly GCA_000715115.1). Lineage (NCBI taxonomy): Eukaryota > Viridiplantae > Streptophyta > Magnoliopsida > Solanales > Solanaceae > Nicotiana > Nicotiana otophora. Next base: position 13,041 of record AWOL01S0024770.1, on the reverse strand, counting down.
TGAGGTAAGTAACAGTTTTAAATCTGGTCCTAAGTGTATGAAACCCCGGATTGTTGGATTATGTGAGTATTTTTGGAGGTGACGCACATGCTAGGTAATGGGCGTGTGAGTGTGCACCATAGAAATTGGGACTTGGTCTATTCCGAGAAACTGTAAAGTTGAATAATTTGTTGCTAGCTATATGCTCTCCCTATGTTATAGAAATTTAGCTGCAAATCATGTTAGAAATCATGCTTAGGCTATGTGATGGTACTGTTGGGACCCGCAGAGGTCGCGTACCTGTGCATTATTTGCTAATTGCTGTCTTGTACTCAGTCATGGTTTTACTTGTGCATCATATCTCAGTCTCTTCTTGATTCCTGTTGATACACTATGTTATTTTGTTTGGGCTGATCTTTATGATTTCTGAGGGCCGTGAGACTAGGGAGGTACATGACTGAGTGAGGCCGAGGGCCTGGTTGTGAGGTATTGATATCGTAACACGTGAGTTGTCCGTGCAAATCATGATGTTTATACTTAGCACATGAGTTGTCCGTGCGGATTCTGATATGATACTATAGCACGTGAGCTGTCCGTGCGGATCTTTATATGATATGATAACACGTGAGTTATCCGTGCAACACGTGAGTTATCCGTGCGGATTATAGCGCTTGGACTGTAGGAGCCCCTCCGGAGTCTGCACACCCCCAGTGAGCGCAGGTACCTATTGAGTGTGAGTACTGAGGGCTGAGAGCCGAGTGGCTTGAGCTGTTGTGACGAGTTGAGTGACTGTTGCCCTGAGAGGATGTACTTGCCTTTTCATTTGTTGACGCACTTAGTTTCTATCTGTCATTGTCGTGAAATTTCTGAAAGATTCTATATCCGGATTTACCTGCACTGTAACTGTATAAAACTGATTTGATTTGAACTGCCAGATTTGAAAGCATGTCTATTCTTTACTGGAATTATTGAAAATGAACTGTATTTGTATAGCTCGTCATTACCTTCTCAGTTCCTTATTTATTTCTGTTACTTTGCTACACCCTGCACTTCATGTGCAGATCCAGGTGTGCTTGATCACAGAGGTCGTTGAGTCCGTAGACACTGTTTTTATTAGACTGAATATCTAGATGCTCATGACTTGGTGACACCCCGATGTTTGGGCTATCTTTCCGCATTTTTATTTTGAATTCAACTCCGATTTTTGTAAAACTTTCTAGTATGAAAAAGCTTTGAATTATCCTTTTTATGAAATATTGAAGTATTTTGAAAGGTCGGCTTGTCTAGTACCATCGATAGGCACCATCACGATAGGTTAGAGTGTTGGGTCGTGATACTCCGTATTTGTGATCTCATAGGTGCGAACCTCTCCTGCCCCAGCCATCCTTCACACCTGCGCCCACTTGTCCGCACCCGCGCACCAAATCTCGCAGGTGCGAAAACACCAGACTAGAACTTCCAACTAGCTCCAAAATGATCCGAAATCCGTCTGAAATACACCCGAGCCCCTAGGGACCTCGTCCAAACATTCCAACAAATTCCAAAACATAACATGGGGTGCTCGAGGTCTAACTCACACAAAGTAACATCAAAACCATAAAATGCACCTCCATTCAAGCTTAATGAACTAATCAACTTCCAACTTTCAAACTCATGCCAAACCACGTTTAACCAACTCGGAATAACTTAAAATTTTGCACGCAAGTATCAAATGACATAACGAACCTATTCCAAATGACTTTCAAAGATCCAGGTTTGTACCATCAACAATTTGACATTGCACTTTCATGTTTTTTCTTGTACTAAAAATTCACATGGTAATGAATGTTTATATACAATACTCAGAAAATAAAAAAGTAACATTTCTTGCAGGTGGCCTGATCAATCAAGTTCTTGCACTCGATAATTTCAATATGAACATTGGTCAACAACTTAGTACAAGCACAAGGTGGTGGTAAAGAACACATCTCAAAAGCCAATCACAGATCTCAAGTTAACGATTGAAAATCTTTCAGGATCATTGTGGGAACACCTATGAGATTACTTAGTGGATTAAAATACTATCACCTGGTTCAGAACTCATTTTTGTATATGTTAAAGGAGGTTCCCAAGCCTGGGATTCAATTAAGAGCTACCCCTGAAAGATGCACGAGAAAAACCAATTATTATCCAATTTTCTTGGGGCTCTAATTTTTTACCAAGATATTTACCCTTTTCTTTTTTCATGTTTGAACCATTTGCAATTGTAACATGGCATTGAGAATGCTATTCTGAGATCAATGAACTTTATGAATTATTATTGGTTTAATCTTCGTTTTCGTTTGCTTTCTCTTGACTTGTAGCAAGCAAATGCATTTACTTAAGTTTCTACCACGACAAAAGTTGTTGTTTATCTATATCTGAGAGGTGCACAGAGGATTCTATCTCGGTGGTAAGATCTAAGCCTGAGCGTCTAGATATCAAGTGATACAGTGCGCCTCATGTGTGTATCACGAGTGTTTAATCCCGGTTTATTAGAATTTTTCTTATAATGAGTGACCCAATTAAGATTAATCCTAGTACTTAAATATTTAATAATGAACAATTTGCGTTCGCTCATTCAGTTACTTGATGTACATATCGGATTAAAGTTTAATCCTATAAATTGGTCATCTCCTTATCTATTAGAGTTACTGCCTCCATTTGCCTTTTCCATCACTCAAGGCGTGTAAAGTAAGATAATGCATGGAAAGTAACTTATTTATAAATAATGATTGTTGCTTTCTCTACTTTTATAACAATATCTTCCGAATCAGGTATGATTCTAATGACATATTTATATGTGAGATTATTATGTTTACAATCTTGGTATGTATATTTTATTTATATAATCGTATATATATATATGTATGCTTACAATTATGATTACATGTGGTATCAGAGTCATTCACTATGCAAAAAATAGAATGGTATGTTTTTTATTGTTCCTGAAACATATCTTTTTGATTAAGTATGCCATTATTTATGCACCATAAAACATATATTTTTTAATAATAAAACAAAAATTTGAGAACTTCAAATCTGATCACCAAAGAATATTACGACGATGATGTGAACGACGACTTTAACAATTTGGTATAACTCTATGGGAATCTTATGGATATGTCCCACATAAATCCTAACTTACCAACCTCTAGCCATTAATCATAGACTTATCAAAATTAGCCAAGCACATACAAAAATTGAAAATCCAAATAAATAAGGATTCTTTCTCTCCAAAATCACACGTAATGATCTCCTTTCTATTTTAAAGCGTGATCAGCAAGGTGATGAAATATATAAAAAAAAATACATATATATATAAGATTCTAAAATATAAGCAAAAAGGGACATTGTTCACTTGGTATGGTTGAAATTCATTGAAAATATATAGATGTTTCAATATACAAAATTTAAGGAAGATTGGAGGTGATTTAGATTGATTTGGTATCAAAATTCGTTGTTAAAATCGAGTTCAAAAAATTCTTTTGCGACACATGTATCAAACATGTATGACGCATATCTCTCTCTCTCTCTCTCTCTCTCTCTCTCACACACACACACGGATATAAATGTGATACATATTTGATACAACTATAATACATATATGATACACCAATGATACACATATCATTTTTTTCATGTTCATCTTCTACTTCGAATTTTCAATTCAAACCGCTTTAAAACTCTACGAAATCATCCCAAAACTGAGATTTAAACTCATTAAGATGTATTCAATCTATTCAAACAAAACCCACTCAAAAGAAAGTAAAAATTTAATATTTTTTGACTACAAATAACTAATTGGCTAATGTTGATAATATTTTATGAATTGACTAATTTTTATAAGGATGACATGACTTGTAATTTTTGTAGCCCTAGAATCTTACAGAAATGTCTAAAATAAGCTCAAACTTACCAATTTCTAGACATTAATCACAGGCTTACTAAAACTAGCCAAGCGCAAACAAAAATTGAAAATTCGGATAAATAAGGATTCTTTCTCTTCAAGAATCACATGCAAAGATCTCCTTCCATATCTTTAAGCGTGATCGGCAACTATAACACCTAAATTTCGTTCCTGAAAAATAATAATCAAGACAAAAATATAGCGACAAATATTGTATTTGATTTCAAGTGATGGGGTTATAATCTCTAGAATATCTTAGATCTAAAGATATGTTGTCCTCTGATTCTTCTCCTCACAAATGATGGTTCAAGAACTTGAGAGCTTGATCTCGAACTTGACGGATTTCAGATTGTGGTATGTCACGAACAATTTAAAGATCGTCACTGTGAGCACGTGATTTTTGCCTGACTGAAAATACTCCTATAAAATTCACAAAAAATAGATTTTTCTAATTATTTTAATTTCCATAGAATTTTTAGGATTTTCTAGTTAATTTTTGTGTGCATTTTTAATATTTAAAATTATGAAAAATACCAAAAAATATCTAAAGTATTCCTTGCATAGCATTTTAGGTCTTAATTAACTTTAGGATGTAATTACATAAGTTAATTGAGTTATTAAACAAAAAATCAAAAAATAGTGGACATTTTTATATTTTAGCTTTTATTGCAAATTAGTATTTTTCTTTCATTAGTCTTAAGTTAATTAATTATTTTTATGTTAGAAATAGACAATTAATTTAATTTTATAAGTTAGATTTGATGTAGGACTTAGTTTAGGATTTTAATTAATTTTAGTAAGCTACAAATCAAGAAAACCAAAAATAAAAACAAACAAAAAGAAGAAGAAAGAAAGCTTGCTTAATTCCGGATTGGGCCACAACCATTTTCAGTGGCCCAATTGCCCCAAACATTACCCCAAAAATCCGCCCAGCCCAACACCTTTTCCCCCTACCCAGCTTTTGACCCGTCTGTCCAAACCCGCCCTACTCCCTTCTTCAATCTGAGCCCTTCAACCCATCCCCATCCAATGGACACAATCAACTCCCACACCCCATATAAAATATCAATTATAACACCTACCAAAAAAACCTAAACCTAATCCTTCATCTCCCACGGCGCCCCCACCCCTCCTCCACCTCTCTGCTACCAAACGACCCCCCGAACCCAACGAAAAATCAACACACTCGCCTCACGTGCTCCCTCATCTCTCCTCTTGCCACGTAGCGTAACTAACTCTGACAACGGAATTATTCCTTCCGAATTTTTGAACATTTAAAATTTTCTTTAGAGGCGGTTTTTAGAGGAATGGGGGCCATAGATTGATTGACAATCGATCCATGCCTTCCATTTGTCCCAAAAATTGTCCACACAAAGAGTTGAGGATTTTCGGATTTGGAAGAAGGGCAGTGCTATATATATCTGAGGTCTTGAGGAAGAAAGGGGGTGAAAAAGAATCAGAGAAATTTTCGGTTAAAGATTTCGAGGACAAAATTTCAGAGAGTTTGTTTTAATCGATGAGTTTCTTCTTTTCGTTTTTTTAGTTTCACGGATAAAAAAGGGAGTGAGAAAATTTCAGTTTAGTTTTGGGTCTCTTCCTTGTTTTTTTCGAAAAAAAATATGCAGTCATTCTCAAAAGAAAAATAGAAAATTCCCTCTTATTTTCCATTTTTCTGCTCTCATATCATACTGTTTTGGAGCAATTTCTGGATTTTGGGGTTAAGTCTGAAGCTGTTGTGAGCTAGTTTGTTACTGTTGCTTTGCTCCTTGCTGTTACATCTTCTCAGTTTCAGAGCTTTATTTTCTTTTAGTCTAAATCTGCTGTGAACAGGTATGGAATTGAATACCTGTTTTACCATTGAATTATATATGAAAGTTTGGAAGCCATCTGCTATTATTTTGGGTGAAGTGCAGCCATGAATTTCGTTTTATCTTTGATGTCAATGTTCTTTTTCATTGTGTTCTGTATATGGTCATTAGCTTAGCAAGTTTGAAATTCGGAATTAAATGTATGTATTCATCATTCTATCCACATAGTGGTACAAAGTTTTAATAATATTGGGATCTTTACTTAACATAATTTGAAAGTGAACTACTGTAAGGCTCAAAGATTTTGTTGTTTGAGTGTTAGCAGTGATTTTAATGCATCATCCTCTATTATTGTGCTTATAATTTTATAGTGTTGTTCCAACATTGGACTTTAAAGTTAATAAATTGGGTCATATAAGTCAATGCAAGGTTTACTAGGAATGTTTTTGGGGTCTGCGTCTTTTATTGATACAAATAATAGGATTTAGCTATAATATCATTTTCGTTTCCTTCATTCTTTTCGATTATTTTTAGTTTCTTTTTGGTTCGTTTGTTCTTATCCATATATCTCACTTATTGGTTATTTGAGACCAAACAAGTTGTTGGAAGATTTAATCTTATTGCAGTATATGTTCCAGTTTTATATTTTTTTTTTTGCTAATTCTTGGCACAATTTCTTTCATATGTATTTGGCTTACTATATTATTTTGCCGTGCTATTGAGAAAGTGACATTTAGTGTCTTTGGATTGTTTTTTTTGAGTACTAACAAAATTCCAAGCAAGAGCATTTAGATATTAGTCCATCACTGCTCCAGAAGTCGACCCATTCTTCTACATTGATTTCCATAAGTCACGGCCTAGCAATAATCTCAAAGTAGTTTAGAAAATAATTCATAAATATCATAGCTTGCTTTAGGCGCGATTAATAAATCATCGCGGTCATGGGTACGGTTCCTGTGGCATGGTTACGATATGTAAATTCCATTCGGGTGTGCATTTCATGTGACCAGATCATAACTCTCAACCATAATAAAATAAGCATGTCGTAACTCGCAGGTGCATTTCATGTGGTGCGATTTGCGACGAGCGCCAAAACGATAAGTGTACGACATCGTGACTTGTTCCAGAAATAATTCCATACATAATTAAAAGCGGTTGAAAAGTAAAATTACACAATAGGTTTTAAATATATAACAAATCAGATAATTAGGGAAATTAATAATAGTTAAGCGACCGTGCTAAAACCACGAAACTCGGGAGTGCCTCACACCTTCTCCCGGGTTAACAGAATTTCTTACCCGGTCTTCTGTGTTCGCGGACCATAAATAGAGTTAAATTGCCTCGATTTGGAATTTTAAAATAAATCGGTGACTTGGGATACCATAAATTATTCCAAGTGGCGACTCTGAAATAAATAAATAATCCCATTTTGATTAATATCACTTAATTTGGAAAAACTTCCTTATCCCATATCCCTCGAAAAAAGGAGGTGTGACAGCTCTGGCGACTCTGCTGGGGAACAAGAACCCAAAATCTCTGGTTCAGGGTTCAGAATTTGAGCTTAGAATAACTGTTATGATTGGCTTTCACGATTGTCGGATTTTTACGTGTTTGAGCCTAATGTGCTAAATGCCATTTTTTACCGCTTTGATATGGTGTGAATTGTATATAAACTACTACGAAACCCTTCTTCTCTCTGAGTCTTCTAAATCCTCCGGGAAGCGTGCGCTTCGCGTGGCTTCTTTTTCGTTAGAGTCATATCCTAATTTTAGAACGAGGTTCGGACAAGTTGCAAAGTCGGTGAAGCTTCTGTATTTCTGGTACGCTGCCCCCCTCGGCTCGAGTTGTCTGCTCGGGTAAGCCAGGTCTAGAACAATACACCTAGGATTTAAACTTAGAATAACATAGCCTCATGCCGGATCCCTAGTAGGTACGTTTGCTTGCATCACGTGCATTTGACTTAGGGGACTCAACACAGGGGTTGGGTCCGTCTAGGATAGGTGTACCCAAAATTAAAGGATCATCCTGATGCATTCTTCACGTGCTACTTGTGCATTAATTTGCTTGGCTTGTATGTTGACCGGCTTCTTGAGTTAGAAAAACAAACATAAAAAAAAAACAATAGAAGAGAAAAACCAAAGAGTGAGGTAGGATAGAAAAACGTCTGGTTTTGATAATCTCGGTATTCAAAAATCCCGTTGCTCTTTCGAAATTTCAAGAATAAAGAGAGAAAAGCACTTCAAAACAAATCATATTTGTCTGTGCATCAAAATTGACCGAACTACGCGGGTTTGATTCTCACCGGATGTGAGATACGTAGGCAACCCTCATCGGGTCCTGTCCCGTGTTTGCAAAAATAACCAAAACATGCGTCATTTTGTCATAAATAAATTTAGGGGATGCCATTTTCTGTCCAAATAGCCATAAACGTCCTGACGGGACGCCGAAAGGCTTGTTTTGCAAAAATAGCCACCTATGGCTCTTTTCCTAATTTTGACCACTTAGCAAGCACAGTTTTAAAATCTTCATTTCTGAAGGGCTGAAGGGCTGTATTTGCAAAGGTGGCCTTGAGTTGTTTGAGTTTTATTTTGCAAAAAATAATCTTTGTTTTGGGGTCAAAAATAAAAAAAAATCAAAAATTACTTGTTTTTAACCAGTCGCCTTAAATAAAAATGTGCAGGATGAGCACTGTTGAAAATATACCTTTTTGAGTCGTAGACGAGATTCCACTAGGATTCCACATGTGGTGGAATGACCTGGGGGAGATCGCCAAGCGTTCTCTGACAAAGGCTTTAGGTGGGCTCACTGGTTTTCTGGAAATTAAACCAAGGGTTGATATAATCGAAGCTTTGATACCGTTTTGGGACCTGGCACACAATGTTTCCACTTCTCTAATTTCGAGTTGACCCCTACACTAGAGGAGATAGCAGGTTATGCTGATTTCGAAGGGAAGTTAAGGTATCAATATCCAGTAGCACCAAGAACTGTAACCCCTCATAAGTTTTTGGACCTCTTGAGTATTAGCCGGCAGGTTAAAGATGAAAATGTAGCCGGAGGATTCTG
>AWOL01S0024768.1:265255-316443 GCA_000715115.1 Nicotiana otophora | reverse complement strand
CCCGGCCCCCGATGTGGCTTGGTCTATTGGAAATAAACCAGCATGCATCATAGAGTCCATGGACCACAACATACAACCCATGAGCTCCTAAAAGCCCGATGAGAACATCAAATATGTTGGGGCTGGCTCAGCTGCAGGCGCCTCACACGTGCCTCAATGATAGGATCCACCTCCTGATCCACTAGTAGTATAACGGGAGCAACTCTAGTATGCCCTCATCCTCTAGCAGGAGCTGGAGCCCTTCATCGTCCTCTAGTAACAGTGGGAGAAGCTCCTCTATCTCCGGGTACAGTTGTCGTGCGCGTTCTCACCATATGTGAGAGAATAAGAGAAAGACACTTAGCGCACTATCAACTGCATGATAGGAGATGAAGAAATAAAAGTTTCCTAACACCCTATAGCCTCTCGAATATAAGTACGGATGACTCTACAGTGATCCATAATACTCTATTAGGCCCGCTCATGACTTTTTAGACCTATGTGAACCTAGTGCTCTGATACCAAGCTATCACGACCCAATTCCCACTATTAGCCGTCATGACACCCAACGTCGCTGCTAGGCAAGCCAACCGTGAACTATACATTTAATTGTCTATTTTAGTATTCATAAAGACATTGATTTTTATCTAATAAAGAGCTAAGGATAAATGGCCGTAGTAATATAAGGCATAGAATACAAACATACGGGTGAAGTAGTGAAAGTAATAGACAAAAATCATGAATATCTACTTGAAATCCGAAAAATCCGGTGTCACAAGTGCACGAGCATCTAGTAGAATATACAAAACTCCCTACAACTATTTTCTGAACAAAATAGACAGAAACAATAAATACAACAAGAGGAGGCTCCGGGTGCTGCAGAATGGAGTGTGGGATGCAGCTCACCACTAGGCCTCCGAGTAATGCAGATGCACGCCTGGACGAACACCAAATTGTGCAGAAGTGTAGCGTGAGCATGAAAACAATGTGTACCCAGTAAGTTTCTAGTCTAACCTCGAAGAAGTAGTGACGAGGGGTCGATATCGACACTTACTAGTGGTCAATATACATAAAGTGCGAGAATTATAAATAGGCAAGAAATACAACGGAAATGATAGAATAAGAGGAAATAAATAAGTGATTCTTTAACAAAATAACAAGTTAAAAGTTCTCAATTATCACATACTAATCTCAACAATTAAGGGCCAACAAGTAATTACAATATTTGAGTCATGAAGGATATATCGAGTATAATCGGTCTCCTAGCGACAACACGCCCGAGTTATGCCGAGGTCGTACGGACTGATCCATAACAATCGTGTACATACACTATCGAGGTCGTAAGGTCTGATGCATGGATGCATCACATTATATATAAATATTGTCAAGGCGTTCGTCCCGATCCACAGGAATAGGGAAACTCTTTGGACTACGAATTATGTGCTTACAACCCAAGGTAAGCCCATAAGGGAATTTAAATTTTCCATCAATAATTAAACATTATGCCAAATCTTTAAGTAATGAAGCTCGGTCTAACATAATCCTCAATCAAATAATTAATTATTAATACAATCAATTAAACTAACACGTTGAGTTCAAATAGTGCAAGTATTGCATAATAAAGTCCTGTCCACCCGGACATAACATGAATTTAGCTACATACGGACTCTCGTCACTTCGTGCATACGTAGCACCACAATTAGTACCAAATAACAATATAAAGACCTATGGGATTAATTCCCTTTTACAATGTCATGCAAAAGACTTACCTCCTTTTCAAATCCACTTCCCGGTCCACAAATCACACTAAAGCCTCAAGTCGCTACCGAGCAATCCAAAACTAGCCAAAGGTTGTACAAACTAATCAATAGTTGCTCCAAAGTTCATAATTTAACTATTAGAGTAATTACCCAACCTAATTTGAAAGGTTCCTAAAATTCACCCTCAGGCCCACGTGCCCGGATTCCAGAAATATTTGTAAATAAATGTTACCCATAACCTCACGAACACAAATGTATAATTTCTACTCAACTTCTTAATCATTTTTGTGGTCTAATCTATTTTTATCAAAACCTATGTTTTTCAACAAACTCCTAAAATTCCCACAATTTACATGTTAAAATCTACCCATAATCTATATATTAAACTCACATTGGTTAGGAATTACTTACCTTATGATGTTAGATGAAAAACCCCCCTCCAAGAGCTCAAAAATCGGCCAAGGGAAATGAAAAAGAGAGAAAATGGCCTAAGTCCCGTTTTTAATTATGACACTGCCCAGTGAATCCTTCTTCGCGATCGTGACAATAGCCTCATGATCGCGAAGGCAAAGCAACCAAGGTGGTGAAAAATTGAACCTCGCGAACGCGATGCATGACTCGCGAACGCAAATGCTTTCCTGGCCTGCCTTATGCGAACGCGAGAGGCTTTGCACGAATGTTAAGACCAACAGCCTGCCCCTCCCCTAGCTCGCCTTACCCTATGCAAACGCAGACTATCTCACGTGAATGCAATGACCAGTGGCCCAGAGCTTCGCGATCGTGAGCTCCTTTACGTGAAAGCAAAGAACAAATTTCCCTAGCCCAATTTCTTTCACCGCGAACGTGAGTCCTTCTCCGCGTTCGCGAAGAAGGAAACTAGAACGATAAATAGAAGAATTTTGCACTCAACTCCGAGTGGTCCAAAACTCACCCGAGCCACCCGGGACCCCATCCAACTACACCAACAAGTCCATAAATATAATACAGACCTGCTCGAACCCTCGGAACACGTAAAACAACATCGAAACTAAGAATCACACCCCAAAACCAAATTGATCAACTTATGAACTCCAAACTTCTTCAACTAACTCAAAAGGAGTCGAGTCATATTTAGACAACTCGGATTGACACCGAATGTTGCATACAAGTCATAAACCACCATACTGACCTAGTCCCAGGCTCAAAATCTCAAATGGACCTCGATAACACCAAACTCTACTGCGAACCAAATTTAAAGAACTAGAAAACCTTCAAGGTGCCAACATTCAACATTAAGCATCGAAACGCTCCCAGATCACCCGAAACCCGATCCGAACACACGCCCAAGTCCACAATCATCACACGAATATTTTGGAACCATCAAATCCTAGTTCCGAGGTCCTTTAATAAAAATGTTGACTCAAGTCAAACTTGGTCATCTTAGGTAACTATTAAGGAACTAAATGTTCCGATTTCAACCCTAACCCTTCCAAATCAAAACTAACCATACCCGCAACTCATAAAACAGTAAAAGTATATACGGGGAGTTTTATGTAGGGCAACGAAATCCTAGAAAGCAAATTGACTGGTCGGGTCATTACAAATCTAAAGATGTGTTTAAAATTAATGAGAAAAATGAGATAAAATATGGGTCATTGATCAAATGATTCAACGGCTCAGACGAAATGTGCTTTTTGTGTGAGTTATAGAGAAGGGTGATGTGGCAAGTTCTAATTGGTTCGAAGAAAAGGCCATGCACTGCCAAGGTGGAGTGAGGAGGTATTTGGAATGGGTAAGAATAGGATTGGGCTTGGGTATTGGGCTGGGTTTTAGTTTAGGAAATAACCATTTTGTGTTTAATTGTGAAAATGCAATTATAGCCTATTTAGCCTTTAAACTTTTTAGAATTAATTTAAATAAACTTAATTAATTACAACACAATGTAGTAGAAATTATGATCATCAAATACACTACTAATTATTGTAATTAGCTAATTAATTATTAAATATCTAACTTGGTCAACTCTCCCGGAGGTCCGTTGGGTGATTTTGGACTTAGGAGCGCGTCCGGATTATGATTTGGAGGTCCGTAGTGGAATTTGGCTTGAAGTGGCGGAAGTTGGATTTTTGGAAAGTTTGACCGGGAATGGACTGTTTGATATCGAGATCGGATTCCGATTCCGGAAGTTGGAGCAGGTCCATAATGTCGAATGTGACTTGTGTGCAAAATTTGAGGTCAATCAGACATGATTTGATAGGTTTCGGCATCGGTTGTGAAAGTTTGAAGTTTCGAAGTTCATTGATTTTGAGATGAGGTGTGATTCATCGTTTCAATGTTATTATGTGTGTTTTGAGGCCTCAAATAGGTCCGTGTTATGTTATGGGACTTCTTGGTATGTTAGGACGGGGTCCCGAGGGGCTCGGGAATGTTTCGGATCGATTTCAGATCATTTTCCTTCATGTTTTCGCTGTTGGTTTTTACGTGTCAATTGTCGCGAACGCGTAGTGTATTCCAATGGAAGAAACAAATTGTTCTTCGTGATCGCGAAGTATGTCCCACGTTCGCGTAGAGTCTTTTGTGGCAGTATGAGTTTAATTCATCGTGAACGCGATGAATTTCCCAAGTTCACGAAAGAGGGGGATGGCATCTTTGGAGTATCGTTTGGCTTGCTTGGCATTGGTATTGGCTTGTTCGAGGTAAGTAACTCTTTTAATCTTGGTGCTGAGGGTATGAATCCTGAATATACGTGTTATGTGTTTGGTTTTGAGGTGATGCACATGCTAGGTGACGGGCGTGTTGGTGTTCACCGTGTGAACTATGATTTTTGTTATTTCTGTGGTACTGTGTAGTTACCTGAACTTGTTTGAAATCATGAAATATCTACGTACTAGAGTTATTGAGTTGTAATTATCTTAGAAACCATGTCTAGGCTGCATGCTTATCCTATTGGGACCCACTAAGGTCATTTCTGTTGTCAAGTAATCTGCTTTCATTGCATACATACTCAGTCATATGCATTCACATGCATATCATATCTCAGTCTCTGTTGTTATTTATTGATGCATCATATCATTGTCTTCGGGATGGTATCATGACATTGTGAGCCCGAGAGACTGGTGAGATTAATGACTGAGTGAGGCCGAGATCCTGATTGTGGGGATGATGATGGGATCGGGCTGCACGTCACACGTGAGTTGTCCGTCGGATTCCAGATATTGATATTATGGTGCGTGAGCTATCCGTGCAGCACGTGAGTTGTCCGTACAGCACGTGAGTTGTCCGTGCGGTTATGACGCTTGGGTTGTAGGAGCCCCTCCGGAGTCTGCACACCCCCATTGAGCGCACGTACCTACTGAAGGCGAGTGCCGAGTGCTGAGTGTGATTTCCGAGTGCCGAATGCCGAGTGCTGAGTGACTGGGAGGACTGAGTGCATTGATACTCTGAGAGTATGCACATGATCTTTATCACTGATTTGCATCGCTTTTGGCTTGTACACTTGACATACAGGCATAGAGATGCATTTTTCCTCATGTTGTATAGTATTACGTCATTTATGACTTCTCACACATGTTGACATCTGGTCATAGTGATGCATTTGTTTTACACTGGATATTTGAAAAGAAAACGAGACATCTTAATCATTATTGAAAGGATTTTTGGGAAAATTACAGTTTTCAAACTTACTCATATTTTGGCCTTTTTCGGTAAAAGATTTGGGTTTTCACTGAGATACTTGAAAAGAAATGCCTATTTTTCTAGAACTGTGAAGGAACAGAGCATTTTATTTCTGAGATACCTCGTTTGTTACTTGTACTATGCTGTTATGAACTGTTGTGGAATATTGGTGTCGGATCCGACCTTTGTGTTATCTCGTCACTACTTTCAACCTAGGGTTAGGTTTGTTACTTATTGAGTGCATGGGGACGGTTGTACTCATATTACACTTCTGCACCTTGTGTGCAGATATTGACTGCTGACGTTTCTATGATTGACATGGGCCAGCATTGAAGATGTACCTGCGTCCCGGTTGTAGTTGCCTCTTGTTCATGGTAGCCTTAGATCTATAAAACTCTGTTAATGTATTTTTCAAACAAATGATGTATTTACTTCATTTCAGCTTTGTAAACTCTATTCTTAGAAGCTCATGATTTGTACTACCAGTCCTTGGAAAATGTATAAGATTCGGATAATTTCTTTACTTAACTGTCTCATTAAATATCATTGGATTGGATAGTTGTTAATTGGCTTACCTAGCGGGTTGGGTTAGGTGCCATCACGACTAGGGAGATTTTGGGTCGTGACACAAGTCTAGATACATTATCCAAACTTATCCGAAGGCTCAAAACACAAAAATTAACATCAAAATCGAGAATCGTCGAATAAGATCAATCTCTTAAGTTAATAATTTTCTAACTTTAAACCAAACGTCTGATTCAAATGTAATCAATCCGGAATGAACCCAAACTTCGCACACCAGTCCCAAATGACAAAACAGACCTATTCCAATTCTCGGAACAACAATCTGACCTTGATAGCCTCAAAGTTAACTCCCAGTCAAACATGTGAACTCTTTAATTCCTCAAATTGTCAACTTTCGACAAATAGAGTCGAAACCTTCTAGGAACATCCAAATTCAAATCCGAACATACGCCAAAGTCCAAAATCACCATCAAACCTATTGAAATCATCAAATCCTAATTCTGAGGTCGCTTACTCAAAATTCAAACCTTGGTCAACTCTTCCGACTTAAAGCTTCTGAATTGAGAATTATACTTCCAAATCAAATCTGAACCTCTAGAAAATAAAAATCAACCATACACGCAAGTCATAATGCATAATGTGGAGCTACTAAAGGTCTCAAACGGCCAAACGAAGTACTAAAGCTCAAAACGATCGGTCGAGTCGTTACACTCACATTATCTGTTAGAATTATGAAAGGAGTTTATAATATTATACTGTTAATTGTAAAAGAATAGTCCATAAAATTATAATATATGCATTTCATGACTTGCATATATTTTCTTAATATTATGAATCGCTGAAATTTATTTCATATGACTTGATAGAACTGTTTGATAAAAATTGTGAAGAATTATTGTTGTTTTCAATTTCATGATTAAATAATTGTACCGACCTATTATTGGTATTTCCTAGATCTCTAAGTGAGGTTAGTAGGCCTTGGTGGTTTACAACGCCTCGGAACTACTCGTGCCAGAGTAGGTTATTATCGCATTGTTGATTTGGGCGCTATGAAGAATGGCCCTAGTAAGGCACAAGAATGTGAGCATGCTAAAATCTTGAATTGTGCAGTACCACAAGGGTAGGGCCTAGGGGACCGGGGTTGTTCACCCTGCCTCATATTGTGCCAGAATGGTATTTCCTACCGATCTATGCCATTCTTTGTAGTATACTTGACAAAGCGGGAGGTGTATCCAAAATAGAACCATGGAAGGTTAGTGGTAGGGGTGGTTTTGTTCTTCACAATCACGACCGCGTAAGGTTGGCTGGTGGAGCAATATGGTCGCAAGGGGTTATATACGATCGCGTAGAAGGTTTGGCCGGGAGTAGGGATTGTGCTTCACGATCGCCTAGGGTCTTCTAGGTGTGCTTCGCAATCATAGGGGCCGAGTCACGATAACAATGCATGAGTTGCGATCACGAGTATCTTGTGTTCAAATTTTCGGATTTAGCTTATTTTCACCAATTTTGAAGTTGGGAGAATGAGAGGAGATTTTGAAGAGAAATTTAACTACAATATTGGAGTGTAAGTAATTGTTACTTGGTTTTTGTCAGGACCCAAAATCCCATCAGAGTCGTGATGGCACCTAATACTGCTTGCTAGGCAATCCAAGAAGAAATAAGCTAAAGTAAACTTAAATAGCAGTATTAAATAGTCTTAACGGCGAAATAATTATAAATAACTGAAGTCAATTATAAAAATACGAGCGAAATCCATCCTACGACCTGGTGTCATCGAGTACATGACACCTACAGAATTTAAATACAAAGTCTGATCCTAAGATATAGAACTGACTGCAAGATAGAAAAGAAATAACATGAACTAAGAAAAAGGGGCCTCAAGGCCTACGAACGGAAACAACAACTACCTCAAAATCTACAAAGTTGGTACTGATGCCGCTCTCTAGCAATCACCCCTCTCCGCAGCACCTGGGCATGCTCATAAAGTGCAGAGTGTAGTATGAGTACAACCGACCCCATGTACTTAATAAGTAACGAGCCTAACCTCAGGTTGAAAGCACTGAAGAGCTTGGCAAGGTCCAATATTCATTTCCAATAGCCAAATAACAAGAATAACGATATAATAACGGAAAAAGGAAAAGTAGCTCAAATAAAATCAAGTTCAACCTTTTCACAGTAAGAAATGAAATAAGCATGCTTTTCAAGAATAACAGTCAAGGCATAAATTCTTCCACAAAAATTACCTAAACAGGGTTTTGTCAATTTAACTGTGATTCCATTTATACGCATCAAATAGATAGCACGAAGGAAGAAACACAACTTTATACCTGCATGACAAGTATGCATGCTAGAATCAATAATATTGTAGTTAAATCATCAAGAATACCCAATCATCACACACAACCTCACTTAGCACTATACGGGTGCCGAAACGGTCAATATGTCTTAGCCCAATATGGTGTCTGGGCCATGCATCACCTCACAGTCAATACAACTTATCCCAATATAGGGCATAGCGCACGCGTCAACTCACTATCAATATCAAATCTGTTCTATGGCTGAAGATCAGTCATCAACCACTCAAGTCTCAAATGCTCATATCTCACAATACTAAGCTCAACCCGTATTACACATATAAAGGCACCCACAACATGTGAGATAACATATAAAGAATGCACAGAGATATAACATGTACATGTATCATCATGACTGAGAATATGACTACAATTAAGGCAAACAACTCAATAAAACGAGAATAGCAATATCACGTCTCAAACAGATAAACATATAGCCTAGAAATTATTTCTAATATGCATAATAGCTCACGTAGTCAAGCAAGTGGAGAAAACATGACAACAAGGAGGCTTGTTAGCAAAACAAGACACATAATAGCCTAAAGTCTACCTGGATCATGAATAACCCTGGTGTACGCACATACGCATGTCACCTAGCATGTGCATCATCCCTCAACATGTATCAAATACCATAGCCAATGGTACATTACCCACAAACCATATTTAGACAAGTTACTTAGCTCCAACAAGATAGGTTGATACTCCAAAAATGCCTTCCCATGCGAGTCGACCTCTGAGCGGCTCGAATCTAGTCAAATAATACACCATGGTGTTTAATAATGCTAAAGAAAACAATATTGGAGTCTAAAGTATCGAACTTTAATAAAAAAAAACACAAAGTCTACCAAAAATTCAACCCGCGCCTGCACCCCAGAACCCGAAAAAAGTCACAAATCCCGATCACCCATTCCAACACAACTCCAAATATACAAGTTTCATCCTAATTCGACTCCGAATCAAGGTTCAAAGCTCAACTTTTCATTCTCCAAAATTTATTTAATACCCCTATTTTCTCCCTTAGATTTCATCAACGATAAGCCAAAATCAATTATAGAATCACGAATAATAATCAAATCCGAGTTAAAAACACTTACCCAATCCAAGTGGGTGGAAATCGCCTCAACAATCGCTCCAATCCGAGCTCCCAATCTCACAATATTATAACTGAAGCCAAACTCTAATAAGAAATATTCTACATAGTGCTTACCGCTTATGCAATCCCAAATATCGCTTATGCGATATCGCATATATGGAAAGTAACATGTAGATGCGGAAACAAATTAAAGCACCAACCTGCTGCTTCTGCGACCAAAATCCCGCTTTTGTGGATAAATTAGTGCACATGCGAATGTGTATTTGCACATAGAGCTCAGTAGTTTCGGACATCCCTGATCCCAGACAAACTTTCTTTTGCGACCTCACATCTGCTTCTGTGGACTCGCACCTACGGACCAAACCTGCAGGTGTGAAACACCAGAACTAAAACTGCTATCCAACTTTAAAATGGTCTGAATCTCATTTGAAACAAACATGAGACCCCTGTGACCTTGTACACTCACACCACCAAGTCCTAATACCTCCCAAAACCTATCCAAAGAATCAAAACATTGAAATTAACATCAAAACCACAAATCATCGATCAAGATCAATATCTTAAGTTCATGAACTTCCAACTTCAAACCAAATGTTTGATTCAGGCCTAAACTATCTTAAGTGAACTCCCAAATGACATAACGATCCTAATCCTTCCAAGTCCTGGAACAACAATCCGACCCTAATATCTTGCAAGTCTACTCCTAGTCAAACTTACGAACTTTCCAACCTTCAAATTTTAAACTTTTGCCAATTAGAACCAAATCAACCTAGGAACCTCTAAACCTAAATTAGGACATTACCCTAAGTCCAATATCACCATAACAACCTATTGGAACCATTAAAACACGGATCCGAGGTCATTTATAGAAAAGTTAAACCTTGGTCAACTCTTACAACTTAATTTTCCAACCATGGAACTATGTGTTCCAAGTCACTCCAAAAGTTTCCGAAACCAAACCAACCATCCCTGCAAGTCACAAAAATGACAAACAAGCATACAGGAAGAATAAAATAGGTGAACGGTGCTCAAATACACAAAATGACCATCATACTTGGGATATCAAAAAGGTGAAGATATCTGATCCACATGTTATGTTCTGTCTCCCAAGTTGCATCTTCGACTAGTTGACCTCTCTATTGAACCTTCATTGATGCAATATCCTTAGACCTCAACTTCCAAACCTAACTATCTACAATAGCCAGCGACTTTTCCTCATAAGCCAGATTCGCATCCAGCTATACTAAACTAAAATCCAACACATGTGACAAATCCTTGTAATACTTCCAGAGCATAAAAATATGGAATACTAGATGAACTCTGTATAAGCTAGGTGGCACAGTCAGTCTGTAGGCCACCTCACCAACACTCTCTAACACCTCAAAAGGACCAATATATCGAGGTCTCAACTTGTCCTTTTCCCCAAATCTCATCATGCCCTTCATAGGCAAAACTTAGAGAAGAACCTTCTTACCCTCCATGAAAGCCATATTGTGAACCTTCCTATTAGCATAACTCTTCTTCCTGGACTGTGATGTACGAAGCTGCTCCTGAATCAATTTCACCTTCTCTAAAGCATCACGAACCAAATCTGTGCCCAATAGACTAGCCTTGCCATCCTCAAACCAACCAATTGGAGAGTAACATTGTCTCCCATATAATGCCTCATACGGAGCCATCTAGATGCTCGACTGATAACTTTTCTTGTATGCAAACTCTTCTAATGGAAGAGATTGATCCTACTGGCCTCCGCATTCTATGATATAAGCTCTCAACATATCCTCCAAAATCAGAATGGTCCGCTCAGATTACCCATTTGTCTAAGGGTGAAAAGCAGTGCTCAACTCAACCTGCGTGACCAACTTACACTGAATAGCTCTCCAAAAATACGAAGTAAACTAAGTACTAGGAATCGAGATAATAGAAACATGTACACCATGCAAGTGGACAATCTCCCTGATGTAGATCTTAGCCAACTGCTCAAAAGTATATGAAGTCATGAGTGGAATGAAATGTGCAGAGTTAGTCAGTCTGTCCACAATGACCTAAACAACATCAAATCTCCTCAATGTCTGTGGCAAACCTACCACAAAATTCATAGTGATATGCTCCCACTGCCACTACGGTATATCAATATTCTAAAGCAAACTCTTGGTGCTCATACTAACGATCCTTAATGCGCTTAACCAAAGATGAATGTGAAATAATACATGCAAGGACTCTGTTATGCTCTGATATATCCAATCTCATAAATCTATTTGCCAAAGCCTAAACATCTATAGCTAAGGGCCACTCCACAGCTGGAATAATTGCTAAACTACTCATACTCCCTGCCTACCTACTCAAAGCTTCGGCCACCACATTAGCCTTCCCTGGACGATAAAGAATAGTGATATTATAGTCTTTCAATAATTCTAACCATATCTACTGCCTCAAGTTCAAATCGTTTCTTGAATAGATGCTGAAGACTCTGATGATTCATATACACCTGACAAGACACGCCATATAAGTAATACCTCAAAATCTTGAGCGCGTCTCCAATAGCTACTAACTCCATATCATGCATTGGGTAGTTCTTCTCATGGGGCTTCAACGGGCGTGCAGGCAATCACCCTACAATCCTACATCAACACACACCCAATGCCAACCCATGAAGAATCATACTATATTGTATATGACCCCGATCCTTAAGGCAAAACCAAAACTGGAGCTGTAGTCGAAACTGCCTTGAGCTTTTGAAAGATCTTCTCACATTCATCCAATCACATGACTGCAATAGAAAAAATCCCTTTACGAAGCGACGGTAATAACCAGCCAAAGATAAGAAACTTCTGCTATCTGTAGCGGTAGAAGGTTTGGGCCAACTTTGAATTGCCTCAATCTTCTTCGGGTCCACCGTGATCCCATCAGTAGATACCACATGACCTAAGAATGCAATCGAGTCTTACCAAAACTTGCACTTGGAGAACTTCACATACAACTTCTTCTCCGTCAAAGTCTGGAGCACGATGCTCGAGTGCTGCTCATGCTCCTCCCTACTACGGGAATACACCAATATATCATCAATGAATACAATGACAAAAGAATGAAAATACGCTTGGAACACATTGTTCATCAAATGAATGAAGGCTCATGGGGAATTAGCCAATCCAAACGACATTACCAAAAACTGATAATGTCCATAACAAATCCTAAAAGCAATTTTTGGAATGTCCGAAGCCCTGATCTTCAACTAGTGATAGATCGATCTCAAGTCAATCTTTGAGAACACCCTGGCACCGTGAAGTGGATCAAACAAATCAACAATTCACGGCAGTGGATACTTGTTCTTGGTGGTCACATTGTTCAACTATCGATAGTCAATACACATTCTAAAAGACCCATCTTTCTTCTTAACAAATAACACTAGTGCACCCCAAGGTGACACACTAGACATGATGAACCCCTTATCTAACAACTCCTGTAACTGCTCCTTCAATTCCTTAACCTCAACTAGACGTCACGCCCCAACCTCGGGGAGCGTGACCGGCGCTCAACCGAGATAACTCGACCAAGAAAGCCTGTATAATGCCTTCTACCCAGACTCACCCATGAATAAAGAGAAGGTATATTTCATTAATTAGACAATGAGAAGGTTACATGAACAATCCAAATTTCATTACCGTTAGAACTTCATTCAAGATTTCCAAATATATTACATTACACATTCATAGTTTAGAAGTGGAAACATATGATACAAATACAACATTTCCAATTTCACTTCCCTAAACAAAAGTGCCACCACCGCTATGTCTACGGAGCCTCTAATAGATACAAAAGAGTAGCATGACGGTGACGACAATAAGGCTCCAGCTATACCTCAAAAACTTATACATAGAGGACCAAAGATACAAGACCCCGAAATGAAATGGGGCTCACCAAGTCAGCTGTGGAGAGGGTGCTCTGCTATCACTAATCAATACCACCTGCATCCATTAAAGATGAAGCGCCCCCGTCAAAGGGGACTCTAGTACATATAGAATAGTACTAGCATGTAAAACTAAACACCCTCTCAATAGAACAAGTAACGGTGAAAGGAGAAGGTAACATGAAATCAATAAGAGCCTCAAATAGTATCAAGGTGTCACATTAGGAGAAAAGTCAATTTCACGTAAGTTTCAATAATTTTAAGTTGAGAGATCTTTAGTACCGATATACCACCTTGATTTTAGCACAGAGTCCGATCTCACCCCGATCGGCTAAGACATTTCACCCCGAGACATCCCATCAGAACACAACCATGTGTGCTATATGGCGTCCGATCTCAGCACGATCGGCTAAGCCGTCTCACCACAATGCCGTGTGGGTCGACATCACATCACATCCTGCTAGAAATAATATCATCCCAGTTAAGGGGAAATATCTCAACTTATCAATCTCATCCCATATAAAGGGAAACAGTCTCATCACTTCAACACGGGGAGTTACCCCTCAATCACTCCTACACCGACACATATAGTTTTGGGGTTAGGTTATTTTGACCTACCCTTCCTCGGTGACTAAACGATACTCCCAAAGCATTTATTATTCAAAGTATTTACAAATAATTTCATAATATTTCATACATATTACCATTTTATTGGCAATAGTGGCCACAATTGTAATATCATTCTCGGGATGTCGGCCGTATTTCATATTTCATACTCACCCTTAAAACTTTCAGTCGTTACCAAGAATTATCATCAATAAGAGAATTTTAAATCAAGACCTTAAGTACACATATGAGAAAATAAGAGTCCTAAGCACATTGAGTTTCTCTACCACGATTAGGCATACTAGCTTGCAATTGAAACATGCTTTTTAAATCACAACACATTTGATAATTGATCATACTAGATTTCATTCTCGGAAGGAATCATGATATGATAGGAACATTTGGAACACATTTTGGGTACATACATCTTTCAACACAACACTTATTTTATGATAATATACTCTATTAGGAAGGACTCGGAACATGATACATAAGAAATTGAGCCAAACATAATTGCAACTTACGAGGACGTCATGGAAATCTATTCTACAAGAGGATTTTAGCCAACATACCTCGCTTGAGCTTGCTTAAATTACTATAATATTTTGAAAATCCTAGCGACTTCAATCTATTAGAAACATGACAAATTTGAACCATAATTAGGAAGATACTCGGGGTTTCAGCTCATTTGAGCATTTTATCAAGCACTAGGTGTGCATTAAGGTTTAAGGTCCTTCTATGGTGGATTCATTTACCCCCACAACCAATCCCCACCTCAATAGGCCACCCAAAAATACTCCACAACCTTTCTACCACCTTTATTAGTACATGCATGCATAAATAACAACTCTTATTCTCAAAACATTCTTCCCCATTACCTATTCCTAACCCAAATTTAGAAATTGAATGCTAGGGCTAGACTCTTACCTCTTGGATGAAGGCCTTGTGAGTAATCCTTGTGAATGATTCCAGACTTGAGCAAAGATTGATGAACAAATAGCTTAGGAATTCTTCTTCTCACCCTAGACCACTTTCCTCTCTCAAAATTATCAGTCTGAACCTTCTAAAATGACCCCTAAGGTTGTTTTATATAAATGGGGTCAGGTTTTAAAACCAGAAAATGGTCCCTCCAAACTTAACTCTGTGGTCACAACACCACAGATCAGGTTTGCGGATCGTAAAATGGTCCGCAGAAACGGTCCCAAAAACAGGGCTGGTCTGGTCTAGTCTGAGGACAGGTATGCGGCCCGCATATTAATTGTGCAGCTGCAGAATGGATCATACAATCCCCCGGAAAAATCTTTATGTTGGTTTTGCGATTGATGTGTGGCCCACAAAATGATTATGCGGTCTCATTGTTGACCGTAAAACAACCCCCAAAATTGGCCCATTTCTCTGCTTCACTCTACGGCGGATCTGCGGTCCGCAGATCAGTTTTGTGGTCACTCAATTGACTGTAGAAATGCCCTGTTCTGCAACAAATTTTCTTCAACTCCCAAACTCTTTGCTCAACCCAAAAAGTCCGTACAACCTTAAAATATATTATCCTACCTCGGCACGATGAAACCCTGAATTTAGGTGACATTTATGGGGCCTTACACTAGAGCCATGTGATACGTTGGAATAGAAAGAGACTGAGTGCCTTGTGCCATATCAATGCCGAAATCAATATCTCTATCAGGTGGCATACCCGATAAGGTCTGCAGGAAACAAATCCGGAAACTCCCTCACTATTGAAACTGACTCAACAGTTGGAGTGTCAGTACTAACATCTTTGACAAAATCCAGATACGCAAAACACTCATTCTCAACCATCCGTTGAGGTCTTCAGGAATGAAATCACTCTGCTAGGAGTGCAGCCAAGAGAACCCTTCCACTCAAACCACGGTTACCCGAGCATCACATAAGTCACGGTCTTAGAGTGACAATCAAGAATAACATGGTATCAAAATAACCAATCCATACCCAAGATCACATCAAAATCCACCATATCTAACAGTAGAAAGTCCACCATCATCTCAAAACCACAAATAGTGACCAGACAGGACCGATGGACCCATTTCACAAAATAGAATCACCAACATGTGTACATACATACACATGATCATGAAGAGAACTACGAGGCATATCCAAACAAGAAGAAAAATATTATGATACATATGAATAAGTAGGACCAAGATCAAACAATACTGAAGCATTGTTATGGCATATAGAAACAATACCTGTAATCACTACATTAGAAGCAACAACCTCAGTCCTCCCTAGGAATGCATAGAATATGGCCTGACCTCTACTAGATTGAGCTCTCCGTCTAGGATGACTACGTCTAGGATGACCTCCATTATGATCTAGTTGAGCGAGGGGTGTAGCAACCGACGCATAAATCATAGTCTGACCTCCCTGTTGTAAAGGACCTTTGCGAAAATGGGGGAAATATTTCCTGACATGCCCCAATGCTCCACACTAATAGCAACCTCTACCCAGAAATGATTTTGGGGCCTAAGTCGTCCCCGTGAACAAGAATAACCACTAGAGGAATCCGGTACTGATGAACCCTGAGCAAATGGAGCACGATAAGAACTCTGCGTTGTAATTACAGTGAATGAATATTGCATAGAATCTCCTCAACTAGGTGATGGTGAATGTTAAACTGGCCTGCTAGGGTGGCATGTCCCAAATCGTCCTTGGCCTATAGACAAGGAACCACCAAAGCTTCCTAAATATCGGTACCTCTTGTCCCCACCCTAAATAATCACCCTAATCTCTCTGCGGATGCGCTCAACATGACGCGCTATCTCTACGACCTAGTGAAATGAAGTCCCCATCTCAGTCTCTCTAGCCGTAGCAAGGCGAATACTGTAGTGAAGACACTCAATGAATCTCCTCACTCACTTTACCTCAATGGAAATCAAAGCAGTAGCATGCTGGGATAGCTTTGTAAAATTTGTCTCACACTCAGTAACTGACATCTAACCCTACTGATGGTACTCAAATTGCTTCCTTAGTTCCTCTCACCAGGTGTGTGGCACAAACTTCTCCAAAAAGACCCTGGAGAACTGGGCCCATGTAAGAGGAAGTGATCATGCTGGTCTGTCCAACTCATAAAATTTCCAACACCTCTTGGTTGGACCTTGGATCTGGAAGGCGGTGAAATCAACTCCATTGTACTTGTCTCCCAAATTGCGCAAAATCTTATGACAATGATCTAAGAATCCCTAGGCATCCTATGAAGGCGTACCATTAAAGTGAGAAGGATGAAAATTCATGAACTTATCTAACCTCTTCAGCTCATCAGCTGACATCGCAGGCTTATCCTTAGGTTGGGCGAAAATAAAAGGTTGAACTCCCCCAAATAGTAACACTATAAGAGTCTGATAACTATGGGCCATATGCTTTGGGGCACGAGTAGCTAGAGTTTGTGCTACGCCCCCTATCTGGTAAGTAGATGGTATAATAGGAAATGCCCCGACGTAAGCCAAACTCTCGAACAACCCAACCATACAGATCAAAGCATCCCGAACAACTAGCGAAACAAACCCTGGGGAACCTGAGCTGGTACCTGTGGCTCAACATAATCATGAACTTGCTCCACAAACCTGGTGGATCCACATTAGTTGCACAAGCAGGGCTCTAGCTGCGGCACGTACTCCACCCCTAACTTATCCCAAACCTCTCATGGCCCTGGCTTGAGATACCGGTGCCTAGTCAGCTGCACTAGATGATCGTGTCCTCACCATCTGTGAGAGAACAGAAAATCAAAGATTTATACTTAAAGATAAACAAATCTGCACGACAAAGAATGAAAGAAAGAGAAGTTTTCCCTAACAGCCCTATAGCCTCTTGAAGATAAGTACAAATGTCTCCATATCGATCCACAACACTCTACTAGAATTGCTCATGACTCATGAGATCTGAGCAACCTATTTCTCTCATACCAATTTGTCACAATCCAAAATTCCACCGGGCTGTGATGGCGCCTAACACAGCTTGCTTGGCAAGCCAACAATAAATAATCAGAAATAAACTTAAAAATAGCATTAAATAGTCTCAATAGTGGAATAATCATAAACAATTGAAGTCAATAATAATAATACGACTGAAATCTATCCCATGACCTGGAGTCATCGAGTACATTAGCGCTATAGAATTTAAATATAGAGTCTGATCCCAAAATACAGAATTGTCTGAAAGATAGAACAGTAATAAGATGAACTAAGAGAAAGGGACTTCAAAGTCTCCAATGTTAATATTAGTGACAACCTCTAGAAATCACCCTCTTAGCAGAACCTGGGTCTGCACATCAAGTGTAGTGTCCAGTATGAGTACAACCGGCCCCATGTACCCAATAAGTAACGAGCCTAACCTCGGGCAGAAAATAGTGACGAGCTTGGACAGGTCGAATATTCATTTCCAATAGCCAGATAACAGTGATAATGATATAATAATGGCAAAAGAAAAGTAGCTCAAATAATATCAAGTTCAACCTTTTCACAATAAGAAAGGAAATAAGCATGTTTTTCAAGAATAACAGTTAAAGCATAAATTCTTCCACATAAATCACCTAAACATGGTTTTGTCAATTTAACTGTGATTCCATATTCTACTCATCAAATAAAAACATCAAATACCAAGTAACATGAGGATAGAAACACCACTCTGTACATGTATGACAGGTATGCATGCTAGCATCAACAATATTGCAGTTAAATAATCAAGAATACCCAACATCAGCATATGTATAGTGCTTGGTAGAGATGCCCAAAAATGGAGTCTCATTTTTAGAACTTGAGTTCTATGCGATCGCGGACCAACACATGCGATCGCGAAGAACAATTTTCCCCTGCCAGAATTTTTCCTTAAGTGATCGCGGATCCCTTCACGCAATCGTGAAGAATAGCTTCCTCCACCCTATGGAATCGCGGACAGCCACACGCGATCGCATAGCACATCGAGTGAATTTTCCAGTTCCCTTCTTCACACTATGGAAACGCAACTTAATCCACGCGTTCGCGTAGTATTGCTGGCCAACAGCTTCGCGATCGCGGACTTACCTACACGATCACATAGAACAAAAATTACAGCTCTCCAATTAAGCCTACGCGATCGCGGACCCTCTGACACAATCGCACAGAAGGAAACCAGACAGTGCACCAGAAAAACTTTAGCAAAACTCCAAGTCCAAAATTCGATCCGTTAGCCATCCGAAACTTACCCGAGGCCCACAGGACCTCAACTTAATAAACCAACAAATCCTAAAATATCATACGAACTTAGTCAAAACTGCAAATGACATCAAATAATGCTAAACACACAAATCATTCCCCAATTCAAGGACTTAGATTTATACATGTAGGATAAGCAACGGAGCGTAACCTAGAGTTGGGTAGTAGACCTCGGTACTAATAAACCAAAGTAACAGTTATGGTATAGTATGACCTACCTAGTCATAGTAAAGCCATAAGCATAGATAACTGAGGCTATGAAACAAGATATATCAATAATCATAAGTTCGACAAAGTACCGAGCGGAGAACTTCAGTACACCTATAGCTTCCCAGAGGGAAAACTTGGTATAGTTATGTATATGTTCACAAAGTAAGGCCTAGAGATTGAATAAAAGCTGGAGGAAAAGGAAAGAAGAGTCGCATAGGTGCACATATAAGATCAGAGTCATACAAGTTGCATGACAGAAGGTAGCAACAGTTATGATATTTGAAGAATTCTGATCACAAGTCGTGGTGTGAGATAGAGGCCTAAACGGGCGAATGCCCTGGCCTTTGGATTCATTCACAGAACAGTTGCCTAGATGGCAAGGACAATATTAAAGTATTAATAAGAGCTATAGGTTATGAGACAGATAAGCGCATCAGTTAGCATTCGAGTACGAATGTTCTAAAGTTGGGAATGATGTTACGCCCCATGTTTTCGTATGTGAGAGTATGCCATAAGTTAATTGATGTAAGCTCATAAATGAGATCGTCTTTGAAAGTACATAAAGTAAGTTAATCATGTTACCTTGGAGGTTACAATCTTTAAGATCATGGATAATAAGTACCAAGAGGGTTTAAAGGCTTAGAAGCTAAACACATTGAAGAAAATAAGTTTTGTCGAATGTCGACAAGTTGGGGAATATTATAACATATACTTTTAGAGTGAGACTAGGGTTATTAAAATTATAAGGAGTTTATATTTTGAGTTATTTTTGTTTTATTATAGCCTTGTGTTATGTTTGAAGTCAAGCGAGTTGTGGAACAAAAGTTGGCAAAGGTCATCACAAGTTATATTCACAACTGTGCTGAAACTTAGGTCAAATGTAGATGAGCTTTTCTCCCAATATACTTAAACTTACGGGATGATCCGCATACCAAATTGAATATCTATGAGTCTACTTTCTAATGCATTAAACCGTTTGTCAAAACGACATTGGTGTAGAGAGATATTTGCATTTTTGCGAAACTGTGCAAGCAGACCCTATGGGACCCACTTAGTTCATGATTAGGTTATGATTTGTACTACCAGTCCTTGGGAATTCTTTGTATAATAGTTCAGCTGTATTACCATTTCTTCTCTTAATGAATCTCATTTGAATTAGTTTATTGTTAACTGGCTTACCTAGCGGGTTGGGTTAGGTGCCATAAAGGCTAGTTAAATTTTGGGTCATGTCATTTTGATGGTGTTTAAGGTTAATTACATGTTGGTTGTGGTGTTGGAGTGAAATATTACGAGATAGCACTTGAAAGGGGAAGAGATGTTGTTATGGATGTATGTGTGTGTGTGTGTTTATGGCTGGAAATTGGGGGAAATGACTTGCTTATGATATGGTTTCTGTTGTTATGCATTTCAATATGTTTATCAAGTGAATTGATGAAAGAAACATATGAAACTTGAGATTGGAAGTGAAGATTAGCTTAAGTCACTTCTATGGTGTTGTGTTGCCATTGAGGGCTGTTGTAAGCTAAATATAACTTGGATTTTGACTTGAATCCACTGTTGGAGGTAAGTATATTGTGTTCTTGCATGTTCTTAAGGTTATCTTGATATTGATTAAGTTAAATGGATGGACAAGACATGAACTAGTGAATAAAGTTGCTAATTGAGGATAGTTAGAGTTGTGGATTGTTTTCTTTGTAATAAATGTGAGGTGTAACGCTAGAATCATTGATGATTGACTTCATTATCATATTAATGATACTATTAAGTTAATGTAAGAAGTCTATAAGGGGTGATATGGGGTAAATGGGTTCTAATCGATGCTTGCCCCTCGTCGTGAAGTAGTTGTAACTTGTTGTTGTTATATGATGTCTTGTTATTGATACTTATATGTCTTAGGATTGCACTGGTTGTTGTTGTTGGTATATGGTTGACGAGGTCAAAATACATGCTTAAATTATGCTCGCTAGTCAAATATAGTATAGTATAATATTGTATCCACATTGATTTGATTTAAACAGTATTCTTGTAGTTTCTAGCTTGATTGCTATCCAATATGATCCACAATGGAGATTTCTATGATTTCTAACTACGATTAACTAAGAATCTAAAGCTATTGACTAATGACAATCGCAGCAAAGGTGAGCAAGAAAGTTATCAATGGGAGAAAATAGAAGTTGATAGGATAGGTGCAAGATAATTGTTTGGGATCTAACTCTAGATAATTCACTTCTAATGTTTAAGTGAGTCTCTCGAATTCACTCAATTATTAGTTCAAACGTTCAGCAAAAAGTCCTCTCTTGATTAAGTCTAAACCTCACAAGATGAACCAATTTAAGCGCGTGAAGATATGCAAGAATGCATAGTGGATTGCTCCTTAGGAGAACCTCTCTCGATTATCCTCCTAACTATGTTTAATAAATGATTCATTTAGCTTCTCTCGATTACTTAGAAGAATTAATGAACTCAACCAATAATATAATGCAAAGATATCACAAGTTACGCCTCTCTCGATTACATGAACAAGTGAATATAGATGTAACAACTAAATCATCCAAAAATGTTTCAATACATAAAACTAGTGTTATAATCCACAAACAATCATCAATATACCAAATCCATCAAACCATAAAGCTAACTACTCCATAGACATGGAGCAATTCTTCACAAATAAAAGTAAAGTATAGGAAAACATAAATTCAATCCAAACTTGTATCTTGAGTGAGGAAGGAATGATGAAATCCTTGTGCTCATGTTCTTCCAACTCCTCCGCACAGGCGCGCCGTATGGGGCGAGGCGCCATGCGGGGAATTAGTGGGGTAATCTAGAGGAAACAACTTTTGTATAGCCATGGCACACCACGCGTCGCGGCAGTGGGGAATTCTCAGAGTATGGACCAAACTTCGCTTTTTGACGTCCAGAATTGGTCCTCGACCCCCAAACACAATTCCAGCTTAATCCTTTGGTCTTTTACTCAAACTTCAAAGCTCCAAATCACTCGAATTCATTTCACAACATCTACATAGCTCAGAATCACTCTTATAAGGCATAAAACACACAATAAGTGCAAAACACTACCAATTAAAGCTCAAACGTGAATACAGTGCAATGCATTAGAGTGCAATAAGCGACTAAAATACGTAATTATAGCCTGCCATCAACACCCCAAACTTATACCATTGCTCGTTCTCGAGCAATCAAACTACACTTTATATAGATACGACCATTTTCAACAACTCTCATAACTCATCACACCATGAATATTTAAAATAGAAAAGCACAATACCGTAACATCCTAGCCTCAAATTTTGACTCAAAAGCACCACAGATTTTTACAACCCGCTCACTTGCTCTAACACAGAGGTAAACGACATTACCTTTCCTTCATGAATCAGGTGCCCTCACACAAAAATAGAGAGTAGTTCCACACATAATCAAATTTAAGAACAATTAGGAACTCGAGATAAAAAGAATTCACTCACTCTCAGAAACAACATTCATATTCCATAAAAGACGTACCATAGGCTTGCCGGTAGTGTACTACTCTACTAATTGAACTCATTCAGTCAATGATCAAGTAGGACTTTAACGTGTTATAATGTAGGCTGTGGGATGGGTAAGATACTTTTGGATATAAGAGTGACTACACCTCCCAAAACACTTTAATACATATAATTAGCTGTTGAAAACCCCACACTTCTGTGAAACCAAAACTCCACCTTCAAATCAATGTACATTAACTCCTTACTGCTTTAAGCATAATTACATCAAGTTACCACTATCAAGGAATATTTTTCACAATCATACACTTATTTTTTACTTTCTTTTTTAATTCAAGTGGCTCTTAGTTTTTTTTCAAACCATGCACCTTTCTCCTTATTTCAATAGTTCCACTCAAAGCCAAACCAACCATACCAAACTTCAATTTTACAAAGTTCATAACAAATTTAAGTGCTCATGAGAGGTAAATGGTTCAAATAGATGGTCAATTCAAAACAATGGGTAGGGCTTGTAATGTGGTTGCCAAAGAAACAAGACTACAAGCTCAACAGGGTTAACTAAAATACATAACAATTAGGTGGGCAAAAGCTTATAACTGGCTCAACAAAGAAATGCCTATATCACTTTCAAGACTGAATAAAACTACTATTTTGCTTTGCAAACACACGGGGCAAGTTCTATACATCAAATTCAATGCACAGAATACACAAAACCTCACACGCACATGGCACATAACTCACTCAGGATCGGATTATCAAGACACTCTAGTCAAAGTAGTTAAGCAAAGTTAAGATCATAGACTTTAAGGTACTTATACAAGAGTCAAAAACTCATCCTACGCGTCACAAATAAAGCGCTCACTATTCTCAAGGTATAATAAATTTAAGAGACATTGCCTTCAATTCAAATCATAGCACAAGGTTTCCTACTCCTAAACAAAATAAAAACTAACTACACCCGGTTCAAACAAAACCCTTGGAAAAGAACTGTGGCACAAAGAAAAACCAAGGGGAATTAATACAATACCTAACAAAAGAAAATCTTTCTATCTTTTTCCTTCGACTTTAATCCCTCAAGAAACCTATCGAATGATATCCGTTGTCGGGAAAAATCATAAATTTTAAAGATTTTCAGTTTCCCAACTACTACAACTAACAAAACTAACACATATACATACAACATACAATTATCCCCCACCCTACACTTTACTTGTGGCATGTCCCCATGACACACAATTAAAAAGAATGAGGTAGAGGAAACTTCGCTGAATATCTTTGGTTGAGGATTGCCCATCCTTTTCTGATGTCTCAGAGAAATTTCTTTCCTTGCACAATTGTCGCAGTTGTTTTTCTATCTCTGGCTTGTATGGTAGCACTTCTTTTGCAGAAGCTTGAGTCATGCACCAATCTAACTTTTAACATACGCACAGTCAAAGAACACCAAAGGTAAAAACGGAAATATAAAATAAAAGAAAAAGGAAAATTCCTGAATTAGCACTACAAACGATTTCAAACATTATTGTTTGCCAATCCCCGACAACTCAAAATTGTTTGCTACAATTGGAGGTGGTCTAACACTTGATAAACCTTGATTGTAGATCAGTCTAGCGTAATCGCCAAGTGGTATCCCAGGCATAGGAGCTATATTTCCAAACTGGGCTGCAGCCAAGGGTTGATTTTGAGCAATTCTCCGACCCCTTTCTTCTTCATAGATACTCTATGAATCTCTAATAGCTGCTTCCTCAGCATATCGTGCAGCTTGTTCTCTTCGTTGGGCTGCTTCTCTCGCAGCCAAATCTACATTATCATCACCGTTTCCTGCCATAGTTTCTTTGGTTGAGGATTGCCCAACCTTTTCTGATGTCTTGGTGAGATT
The DNA here is from genome assembly GCA_000715115.1 of Nicotiana otophora. Classification (NCBI taxonomy): domain Eukaryota; kingdom Viridiplantae; phylum Streptophyta; class Magnoliopsida; order Solanales; family Solanaceae; genus Nicotiana; species Nicotiana otophora. The sequence goes on along the minus strand of AWOL01S0024768.1, from coordinate 291,760 downwards.
TCTTTTGTTCCTCAGTTGTCGCAGTTGTTTTTATATCTCTTGCCGTATGGTAGCTCTTCTTTTGCAGAAGCTCGAGTGATGCACCAATCTAACTTGTAACCTGCGCACAGTCAAAGAACACCAAACGTAAAAAGGGAAAAATAAAATAAAGTAAAAAGAAGAATTATTGGATTAGCATTACAAACTATTTCAAACACAATTGATTGCCAATCCCCAACAACGACACCAAACTTTGGCGAGCTCAAAACACGCACTTAAATTATGCTCCTAGTCAAATATAGTATAGTATATTATTGAATCCACATGGGTTGGATGTAAACAGTATTCATGTAGTTTCTAGCTTGATTGCTATCCAAGATGATCAACAATGGAGATTTCTATGATTTCTAACTACAATTAACTAAGAATCTAAGGCTATTGACTAATGACAATCACAGCAAAGGTAAGCAAGGAAGTTATCAATGGGAGAAAATAGGGGTTGATAGGATAGGTGCAAGATAATTTCTTGGGATCTAACTCTAGATAATTCACTTCTAATGTTTAAGTGAGTCTCTCGAATTCATTCGATTACTAGTTCAAATGTTCAGCAAAAACTCCTCTCTCGATTAAGTCTTAACCTCACAAGATGAACCAATTTAAGCGCGTGCAAATATGCAAGAATGCATAGTGGATTGGTTCTTAGGAGAACCTCTCTCGATTATTCTCCTAACTATGTTTAATCAATGATTCATTTAGCCTCTCTCGATTACTTAGAAGAATTAATGAACTCAACCAACAATATAATACAAAGATATCACAAGTTATGCCTCTCTCGATTACATGAACAAGTGAATATAGATGCAACAACTAAATCATCCAAAAATGTTTCAATACATAAAACTAGTGTTATAATCCACAAACAATCATCAATATACCAAATCTATCAAACCCTAAAGCTAACTACTCCATAGACATGGAGCAATTCTTCACACATAAAAGTAAAGTATAGGAAAACATAAATTCAATCCAAACTTGTGTCTTGAATAAGGAAGGAATGATGAAATCCTTGTGCTCGTGTTCTTCAAACTCCTCTGCACAGGCGCGCCTTATGGGGCGAAGCGCCATGCAGGGAATTAGTGGGGTAATCTTGAGAGCTAACTTCTGACAGGCAACAACTTTTGTATAGCCGTGGCACACCATGCGTCGCGGCAGTGGGGAATTCTCAGAGTACGGACCAAACTTCGATTTTTGACGTCCAGACTTGGTCCTCGACCCCCAAACACAATTCCATCTTAATCCTTTGGGCTTTTACTCATACTTCAAAGCTCCAAATCACTCGAATTCATTTCACAACATCTACATAGCTCGGAATCACTCTTAGAAGGCATAAAACACACAATAAGTACAAAACACTACCAATTAAAGCTCAAACATGAATACAGTTCAATGCATTAGAGTGCAATAAGCGACTAAAATACGTAATTATAGCCTGCCATCAACACCCCAAACTTATACCATTGCTCGTCCTCGAGCAATCAAACTACACTTTATATAGACACGGCCTTTTTCAACAACTCTCATAACTCATCACACCATGAATATTTAAAATAGAAAAGCACAATACCGTAACATCCTAGCCTCAAACTTTGACTCAAAAGCACCACAGAATTTTACAACCCACTCACTTACTCTAACACAAAGGTCAACTACATTACCTTTCCTTTATGAATCAGGTGCCCTCACACAAAAATAGAGAGTAGTTCCACACATAATCAAATTTAAGAACAATTAGGAACTCAAGATAAAAAGAATTCACTCACTCTCAAAAACAACATTCATATTCCATAAAAGACATACCATAGGCTTGTCGGTAGTGTACTACTCTACTAATTGAACTCATTCACTCAATGATCAAGTAGGACTTTAACTGGCTATAATGTAGGTTGTGGGATGGGTAAGATACTTTTGGATATAAGAGTGACTACACCTCCCAAAACACTTTAATACATATAATTAGCTGTTGAAAACCCCACACTTCTGTGAAACCAAAACTCCACCTTCACATCAATGTACATTAACTCCCAACTTCTTTAAGCACAATTACATCAAGTTACCACTATCAAGGAACATTTTTCACATTCATACACTTATTTTTTTCTTTCTTTCTTTTTCAATTCAAGTGGCTCTTATTGTTTTTCAAACCATGCACCTTTCTCCTTATTTCAATAGTTCCACTCAAAGCCAAACCAACCACACCAAACTTTAATTTTTCAAAGTTCATAACAAAATTTAAGTGCTCATGAGAGGTAAATGGTTAAATAGATGGTCAATTCAAAAAAATGGGTAGGGCTTGTAATGCGGTTGCCAAAGAAACTAGACTACAAGCTCAACAGGGTTAACTAAGATACATAACAATTAGGTAGGCAAAAGCTTATAACTGGCTCAACAAAGAAATGCCTATATCACTTTCAAGACTGAATAAAACTACTATTTTGCTTTGCAAACACACGGAGCAAGTTCTATACATGAAATTCAATGCATAGAATACACAAAACCTCACACGCACATGGCATATAACTCACTCAGGATCGGACTATCAAGACACTCTAGTCAAAGTAGTTAAGCAAAGTTAAGATCATAGACTTTAAGGTACTTATACAAGAGTCAAAAACTCAGCCTACGCGTCACAACTAAAGCGCTCACTATTGTCAAGGTATACTAAAGTTAAGAGACATTGCCTTCAATTCAAATCATAGCACAAGGTTTCCTACTCCTAAAAAAATAAAAACTAACTACACCCGGTTCAAACAAAACCCTTGGAAAAGAACTGTGGCACAAAGAAAAACCAAGGGGGAATTAATACAATACCTAACAAAGGAAAATCTTTCTATCTTTTTCCTTCGACTTTAATCCCTCAAGAAACCTGTCGAATGATATCCGTCGTCGGGAAAAATCATAAATTTTAACATTTTTCAGTTTCCCAACTACTACAACTAAACAAAACTGACACATATACATACAACATACAATTATCCCCCACCCAACACTTTAAGTTGTTGCATGTCCCCATGACACACAATTAAAAAGTAGAAGGTAGAGGAAACTTCCCTGAATATCTAGTTAGAGTCGAAGTCGAGCTCCATTCCTTGCGCCCGAAGTAATGCACACATCCATGCAGATAGCTTATTCTCAACCTTTTTGGGGTATTCCCCACACTTATCTTTCTCGCTCAGTGCAGCCTTCTCTTTCGAGCCCTTCACTTTCCACTCAACACTTGCAGCTAGTTTGTCTTTTTGTTCCCCATTTGCAACATTCATCTGAAAAGTCACAGTTTCCTCACCCACTCTAAGAATGCGTTTTCTCTCGTGTATATCCAATATAGCTCTACCCATTTCTAAGAATGGTCTTCCTAAAATGAAAGGGACCTCCATTGTTTTGTCCATATTCACCAATATAAAACCCACATGAAATACAAACTTATCCACCCGAACTAACACATCTTCCACTATCCCCTCGGGTGTTATAGTCGTTTGGTCTACCAGCTGCAAAGATAGTGGCACCGACCTTATCTCTCCAATCTCCTTCTCCTATTTCCTGTAAATAGATAGAGGTATTAAGTTAATCGAAGCACCAGAATCACATAAAGACTTATCAAACTTTATAGTTCCTAATAAGCAAGGTATAGCAAAACATCTTACAATGCTCTGTGAGCTTGACCATTGAGGTATCTTCTATCTTCCTCTTCTTTGTGAGGAGCTCTTTCAAGAATCTAGCATAAGCGAGCATTTGTGAAAGCACTTCTATGAATGGTAAGTTTACATGAGCCTGTTTCAGCACATTCAAAAATCTCCCAAACTGCTTGTCCAGCTTTTCTCTATATAGCTTTTGAGGGAAAGGTAAAGCAGGCATATGCCGGCTCTCCTCAGGTTCCTCCCTTCTCGGACTTTCTCCCTTATTCTTATTCTCCGATTTCATTGGGTCTTTCTTCTTTTTATCAACATCATTCTTCAGCTGCTCCCCACTTTCTTTTTCAGGTTTCACATCATTTTGGATCGGGGTGGGATTTTTTAACACTTGCCCACTTTTCAAGCTTACAGCATTCACTGTTTCTTTGGGATTTCTCTCAGTATCAATGGGGAGAGTTTGTGGAGCCCTCTCACATAATGTTTTTGCAATCTGCCTAACCTGTCTCTCCAGGTTTCGAAACGATATGCCCAGTTCTTTGATAGCTGCTCCAAAGGCGTCCTGCCTCTCATCTGTCTTGATAATGAAGGGCTTCATTAGATCCTCTAGACTAGGCTGAATGGGTTGTTGAGGCAGAAATTGATGCCTCTGCTGATTTTGGTATGCTGCAGCTCTTTGTCCCTGAGGTCTAGAATAGTTTTGTTGCCAGGCATTCGCAGTACTTCTAGGTGAACTCCATGAAACTCTGAGGTGCCTCTGACCCATTGCATTAAAATTGTAGTTCCCCACAGCATTTACTTCCTCAGTTGAGGCTTGACACTCATGAGTAGGGTGTCCTCTTCCACATATATCAAACGTTGCATGACGATCATTTGGTATTGAGGCTACGGTTAGCTTTCTTTTTTATTTGGCCATAGCGTCAAGTTGTACCTGCATATATGTAGTAGCATCAACTTGGTGAACACCAGTTGTTCTTCTTCTTTCAGCACTCTCAGAGGCACACTAATTTGCATCTTCAGATAACTCGTCAAGAATTGTGACTATCTCCTCTGGAGTCTTCTTCATCAACGGTACTCCAGCTATATTGCTCAATGTTCTACGTGAGGCCGGTGTCAATCCATCCCAAAAGTTCTGGAGTTGCATCCAGAGTTCAATTCCACTATGTTGACAATTTCGAACAATCTCCTTAAACCTCTCCCATGCTTCAAAAACCAGTTTTAGTATCTTTCTGGTTGAAGTTATGGATTTCACTTCTACACTTGCCCGTCTTAGCTGAGGAGAAATATTTATCAAGATATTTTCTGGTCATCTCCTCCCATGTCTAATCGATCCCGTGGGTAAGCTTCGAAGACACTGCTTTGCATCATCATTGAGTATGAAGGGGAATGCCCTTAAGTACACTGCATCTCGTGATACACCATTGTATTCAACGGTGTTCATAATCTCCTCGAAGTCCATTAGATTTGTTTGGATCTTCGTTTGGCTTCCCTCTGAAGACACATGAATTCTGAAGGGTTCAAAGCAACCATTTCTTCAACTCAAAATTGTTTGTTGCAATTGGAGGTGGTCTAGAGCTTGATAAACCTTGATTGTAGACCGGTATAGTATAATCGCCAAGTGGTGTCCCAGGCATGGGAGCTATATATCCGAACTATGTATCTCAAATTGTTGCTTCCTCAGCATCCCATGCAGCTTGTTCTCTTGGTTGGGCTGCTTTTCTCACAGCCAAATCTACATTATCATCACTGTTTCCAGCCATAGTTTCTTTGGTTGAGGATTGCCCATCCTTTTCTGATGTCTCAGAGAAATTTCTTTCCTTGCACAATTGTCGCAGTTGTTTTTCTATCTCAGGCTTGTATGGTGGCACTTCTTTTGCAGAAGCTCGAGTCATGCACCAATCTAACTTTTAACATGCGCACAGTCAAAGAACACCAAAGGTAAAAATAAAAATATAAAAGAAAAGAAAAAGAAAATTTCCTGAATTAGCACTACAAACGATTTCAAACATTATTGCTTGCCAATCCCCGACAACTCAAAATTGTTTGCTACAATTGGAGGTGGTCTAACACTTGATAAACCTTGATTGTAGATCAGTCTAGCGTAATCACCAAGTGGTATCCTTGGCATAGGAGCTATATTTCCAAACTGGGTTGCAGCCAAGGGTTGATTTTGAGCAATTCTCCGACCCCTCTTCTTCATAGATAATCTATGCATCTCTAATAGCTGCTTCCTCAGCATATCGCGCAGCTTGTTCTCTTCGTTGGGCAGCTTCTCTCGCAGCCAAATCTACATTATCATCACTGTTTCCTGCCATAGTTTCTTTGGTTGAGGATTGCCCAACCTTTTCTGATGTCTCAGTGAGATTTCTTTTGTTCCTCAGTTGTCGCAGTTGTTTTTATATCTCTTGTCGTATGGTAGCACTTCTTTGCAGAAGCTCGAGTCATGCACCAATCTAATCTATAACCTGTGCACAGTCAAAGAACACCAAACGTAAAAAGGGAAAAATAAAATAAAGTAAAAAGAAAAATTCTTGAATTAGCACTACAAACTCTTTCAAACACAATTGGTTGCCAGTCCCCGGCAACGGCACCAAACTTTGGCGAGCTCCAAACACGCACTTAATTTATGCTCCTAGTCAAATATAGTATAGTATAATATTGTATCCACATTGATTCGATTTAAACAGTATTCTTGTAGTTTATAGCTTTATTGCTATCCAATATGATCCACAATGGAGATTTCTATGATTTCTAACTACGATTAACTAAGCATCTAAGGCTATTGACTAATGACAATCGCAGCAAAGGTAAGCAAAGAAGTTATCAATGGGAGAAAATAGGGGTTGATAGGATAGGTGCAAGATAATTTATTGGGATCTAACTCTAGATAATTCACTTCTAATGTTTAAGTGAGTCTCTCGAATTCATTCGATTACTAGTTCAAATGTTCAGCAAAAACTCCTCTCTCGATTAAGTCTTAACCACACAAGATGAACCAATTTAAGCGCGTGAAAATATGCAAGAATGCGTAGTGAATTGGTCCTTAGGAGAACTTCTCTCGATTATCCTCCTAACTACGTTTAATCAGTGATTCATTTAGCCTCTCTCGATTACTTAAAAGAATTAATGAACTCAACCAACAACATAATGCAAAGATATCACAAGTTATGCCTCTCTCGATTACATGAACAAGTGAATATAGATGCAACAACTAAATCATCAAAAATGTTTCAATACATAACACTAGTGTTATAATCCATAAACAATCATCAATATACCACATCTATCAAACCCTAAAGCTAACTACACCATAGACATGGAGCAATTCTTCACAAATAAAAGTAAAGTATAGGCAAACATAAATTTAATCCAAACTTGTGTCTTGAGTGAGGAAGGAATGATGAAATCCTTGTGCTCGTGCTCGTGCTCTTCCAACTCCTCCGTACAGGCGCGCCGTATGGGGCGAAGTGCCATGCGGGGAATTAGTGGGGTAATCTGGAGAGCTAACTTCTGACATGTAACAACATTTGTATAGCCGTGGCACACCATGCATCGCGGCAGTGGGGAATTTGCAGAGTACGGACCAAACTTCGATTTTTGACGTCCAGACTTGGTCCTCGACCCCAAACACAATTCCAGCTTAATCCTTTGGGCTTTTACTCAAACTTCAAAGCTCCAAATCACTCGAATTCATTTCACAACATCTACATAGCTTGGAATCACTCTTACAAGGCATAAAACATACAATAAGTGCAACACACTACCAATTAAAGCTCAAACATGAATACAGTTCAATGCATTAGAGTGCAATAAGCGACTAAAATACGTAATTATAGCCTGCCATCAACACCCCAAACTTATACCATTGCTCGTCCTCGAGCAATCAAACTACACTTTATATAGACACGGCCTTTTTCAACAACTCTCATAACTCATCACACCATGAATATTTAAAATAGAAAATCACAATACAGTAACATCCTAGCCTAAAAATTTGACTCAAAAGCACCACAGATTTTTACAACCCACTCACTTACTCTAACACAAAGGTCAACGACATTACCTTTCCTTCATGAATCAGGTGCCCTCACACAAAAATAGAGAGTAGTTCCACACATAATAAAATTTAAGAACAATTAGGAACTAAGATAAAAAGAATTCACTCACTCTCAGAAACAACATTCATAATCCATAAAAGACATACCATAGGCGTGCTGGTAGTGTACTACTCTACTAATTGAACTCATTCAGTCAATGATCAAGTAGGACTTTAACTGGTTATAATGTAGGTTGTGGGATGGGTAAGATATTTTTGTATATAAGAGTGACTACACCTCCCAAAACGCTTTAATACATATAATTAGTTGTTGAAAACCCCACAGTTCTGTGAAACCAAAACTCCACATTCACATCAATGTACATTAAGTCACTACTTCTTTAAGCACAATTACATCAAGTTACCACTATCAAGGAACATTTTTCACAATCATACACTTATGTTTTTCTTTCTTTTTCAATTCAAGTGGCTCTTATGTTTTTTTAAACCATGCACCTTTCTCCTTATTTCAATAGTTCCACTCAAAGCCAAACCAACCACACCAAACTTCAATTTTACAGAGTTCATAACAAATTTAAGTGCTCATGAGAGGTAAATGGTTCAAATAGATGGTCAATTCAAACAAATTGGTAGTGCTTGTAATATGGTTGCCAAAGAAACAAGACTAAAAGCTCAACAGGGTTAACTAAGATGCATAACTATTAGGTAGGCAAAAGCTTATAACTGGCTCAACAAAGAAATGCCTATATCACTTTCAAGACTGAATAAAACTACTATTTGTTTTTGCAAACACACGGGGAAAGTTCTATACATCAAATTCAATGCACAGAATACACAAAACCTCACACACACATGGCACATAACTCACTCAGGATTGGACTATCAAGACACTCTAGTCAAAGTAGTTAAGCAAAGTTAAGATCATAGACTTTAAGGTACTTATACAAGAGTCAAAAACTCAGCCTACGCGTCACAACTAAAGCACTCACTATTCATAAGGTATAATAAAGTTAAGAGACATTGCCTTCAATTCAAATCATAGCGCAAGGTTTCCTACTCCTAAAACAAATAAAAAGTAACTACACCCGGTTCAAACAAAACCCTTGGAAAAGAAATGTGGCACAAAGAAAAACCAAGGGGGAATTAATACAATACCTAACAAAAGAAAATCTTTATGTCTTTTTCCTTCGACTTTAATCCCTCAAGAAACCTGTCGAATGATATCCGTCGTCGGGAAAAATTGAAAATTTTAAACTTTTTCAGTTTCCCGACTACTACAACTAAAAAACACTGACACATATACATACAACATACAATTATCCCCCACCCAACACTTTAAGTTTTGGCATGTCCCCATGACACACAATTAAAAAGCATAAGGTAGAGGAAACTTCCCTGAATATCTAGTCTGAGTCGAAGTCGAGCTCCATTCCTTGCGCCCGAAGTAATGCACACATCCATGCAGATAGCTTCTTCTCAACCTTTTTGGGGTATTACCCACACTTATCTTTCTCGCTCAGTGCAGCCTTCTCTTTCGAGTCCTTCACTTTCCACTCAACACTTGCAGCTAGTTTGTCTTTTTGTTCCCCATTTTCTACATTCATCTGAAAAGTCACAGTTTCCTCACCCACTCTAAGAATGCGTTTTCTCTCGTGTATATCCAATATATCCCTACCCATTTCTAAGAATGGTCTTCCTAAAATGAAGGGGACCTCCGTTTGTTTGTCCATATTCACCAATATAAAACCCACATGAAATACAAACTTATCCACCCGAACTAACACATCTTCCACTATCCCCTCGAGTGTTATAGTCGTTTGGTCTACCAGCTACAAAGATAGTGGCACCGACCTTATCTCTCCAATCTCCTTCTCCAGTTTCCTGTAAATAGATAGAGGTATTAAGTTAATAGAAGCACCACAATCACATAAAGACTTATCAAACTTTATAGTTCCTAATAAGCAAGGTATAGCAAAACACCTTACAATGCTCTGTGAGCTTGACCATTGAGGTATCTTCTATCTTCCTCTTCTTTGTGAGGAGCTCTTTCAAGAATCTAGCATAAGCGAGCATTTGTGAAAGCACTTCTATGAATGGTAAGTTTACATGAACCTGTTTTAGCACATTCAAAAATCTCTCAAACTGCTTGTCCAGCTTTTCTCTATATAGCTTTTGAGGGAAAGGTAAAGCAGGCATATGCCGGCTCTCCTCAGGTTCCTCCCTTCTCGAACTTTCTCCCTTATTCTTATTCTCAGATTTCATTGGGTCTTTCTTCTTTTTATCAACATCATTCTTCAGCTGCTCCCCACTTTCTTTTTCAAGTTTCAAATTATTTTGGATCGGGGTGGGATGTTTTAACACTTGCCCACTTCTCAAGCTTACAGCATTCACTGTTTCTTTGGGATTTCTCTAAATATCGATGGAGAGAGTTTGTGGAGCCCTCTCATATAATGTTTTTGCAATCTGCCTAACCTGTCTCTCCAGGTTTCGAAAAGATATGCCTAGTTCTTTGATAGCTGCTCCAAAGGTGTCCTGCCTCTCATCTGTCTTGATAATGAAGGCCTTCATTAGATCCTCTAGACTAGGCTGAATGGGTTGTTGAGGCAGAAATTGATGCCTCTGCTGATTTAGGTATGCTGCAGCTCTTTGTCCTTAAGGTCTAGAATAATTTTGTTGCCAGGCATTCGCAGTACTTCTAGGTGAACTCCATGAAAATCCGAAGTGCCTCTGACCCATTGCATTAAAATTGTAGTTCCCCACAACATTTACTTCCTCAGTTGAGGCTTGACACTCATGAGTAAGGTGTCCTCTTCCACATATATCAAACATTGCATGACGATCATTTGGTATCGAAGCTAAGGTCTGCTTTCTGTTTTATTTGGCCATAGCATCAAGTTGTACCTGCATATATGTAGTAGCGTCAACTTGGTGAACACCAGTTGATCTTCTTCTTTCAGCACTCTCAAAGGCACACTAATTTGCATCTTAAGATAACTCGTCAACAATTGTGACTATCTCCTCTGAAGTCTTCTTCATCAACGGTCCTCCAGCTATATTGCTCAATGTTCTACGTGAGGCCGGTGTCAATCCATCCCAAAAGTCCAGGAGTTACATCCAGATTTCAATTCCACTATAATGACACTTTCGAACAATTTCCTTAAACCTCTCCCATGCTTCAAAAATAGTTTTAGTATCTTTCTGGTAAAAGTTATGGATTTCTCTTCTAAACTTGCCCATCTTAGCTGTGGAGAAATATTTATCAAGAAATTTTTTGGTCTTCTCCTCCCATGTTCTAATCGATCCCGTGGGTAAGCTTCGAAGCCACTACTTTGCATCATCATTGAGTGTGAAGGGGAATGCCCTTAAGTACACTGCATCTCGTGATACACTATTGTATTCAACGGTGGTCATAATCTCCTCGAAGTCCATTAGATGTGTGTTTGGATCTTCGTTTGGCTTCCCTCTGAAGACACATGAATTTTGAAGGGTTCAAAGCAACCATTTCTTCAACTCAAAATTGTTTGTTGCAATTGGAGGTGGTATAGCACTTCATAAACCTTGATTGTAGACCGGTATAGCATAATCGCCAGGTCTCCCAGGCATGGGAGCTATATATCCGAACTGTGCATCTCAAATAGTTGCTTCCTCAGCATCCCATGCAGCTTGTTCTCTTGGTTGGGCTGCTTTTCTCACACCCAAATCTGCATTATCATCACTGTTTCCAGCCATAGTTTCTTTGGTTGAGGATTGCCCATCCTTTTCTGATGTCTCAGTGAAATTTATTTCCTTGCACAATTGTCGTAGTTCTTTTTCTATCTCTGGCTCGTATGGTAGCACTTCTTTTGCAGAAGCTCGAGTCATGCACCAATCTAACATGTAACATGAGCACAGTTAAAGAACATCAAAGGTAAAAGCGGAAAAGTAAAATCAAAGAAAAAGAAAAATTTCTGAATTAGCACTACAAACGATTTCAAACATTATTGCTTGCCAATCCCCGACAACTCAAAATTGTTTGCTACAATTGGAGGTGGTCTAACAATTGATAAACCTTGATTGTAGATCAGTCTAGCATAATCACCAAGTGGTATCCCAGGCATAGGAGCTATATTTCCAAACTGGGCTGCAACCAAGGGTTGATTTTGAGCAATTCTCCGACCCCTCTCTTCTTCATAGATAATCTATGCATCTCTAATAGCTGCTTCGTCAGCATATCATGCAGCTTGTTCTCTTCATTGGGCTACTTCTCTCGCAGCCAAATCTACATTATCATCACCGTTTCCTGCCATAGTTTCTTTGGTTGAGGATTACCCAACCTTTTCTGATGTGTCGGTGAGATTTCTTTTGTTCCTCAGTTGTCGTAGTTGTTTTTATATCTCTTGCCCGTATGTAGCACTTCTTTTGCAGAAGCTTGAGTCATGCACCAATCTAACCTGTAACCAAAAGGTAAAAAGGGAAAAATAAAATAAAATAAAAAGAAACATTCTTGAATTATCACTACAAACTATTTCAAACACAATTGATTGTCGATCCCCGGCAACAGCACCAAACTTTGGCGAGCTCAAAACACGCACTTAAATTATGCTCCTAGTCAAATATAGTATAGTATATTATCGAATCCACATGGATTGGATTTAAACAGTATGCATGTAGTTTCTAGGTTGATTGCTATCCAAGATGATTAACAATGGAGATTTCTATGATTTCTAACTACAATTAACTAAGAATCTAAGGCTATTGACTAATGACAATCGCAGCAAAGGTAAGCAAGGAAGTTATTAATGGGAGAAAATAGGGGTTGATAGGATAGGTGCAAGATAATATTTTGGGAAGCTAACTTCTGACAGGAAGCAGCTTGGCGTACCATGCACCGCAACAGTAGGGAATTCTCGGAGTACGAACCAAACTTCAATTGTTTTACATCGAGACATGGTCCTCGACCCCCGAACACGATCCCGACTTAATCCTTTGGGCTTTTACTCAGACTTCAAAGCTCCAAATCACTTAAATTCATTCCACAACAGCTACATAGCTCATAATCACTCCTACAAGGCATAAAACACACAATAAGTACAAAACACTACCAATTAAAGCTCAAACATGAATAAAGTGCAGTGAATTAGAGTGCAATAAGCGTCTAAAATACTTAATAATAGCCTATCATCAATGGTATTGGAGGAGGACCTTGTTACAGGGGAGATTCTGCCGAATGTACATAAACGAGCTACTAGCTTAAGTTATAGACTTAGCCTTTACTCAACACTGATTTTAAATCTCCTTATGTTATGATAGATTGGGTTGAGTTGTTTTAAGAGTTGTTTGGAAGATATTAATGACTCGACGAGGTTAAGGTATGTTATGTCTATCCCTTCTTTCCGTTTGACATGGTCCATATGATACAAACAAAACGAGCAAACGCGCAACTTTCACAAATGACTCTATTCATACAAGTACTAGGGGTGTGTATGTTCTTGATTCCTCATATATCCTATTATTTTATCGTCTATTCATAGGACTCAGAAAACACATATGTTGATAAAGTTTATTTCATGATATTAACAGAAGGCATATTAATCTTATGACATTCCAAGGGATCTTATCGACTTACTTCCTTATGCATTGCATTTATTTATATATGTACATTGACCCATCACTAGATGGTATTATATACGCGTAAATTATATGTAAATGGGGTATGGGCAAAGGTTATGGCGTTAAAACCACCATCTGATCAGTTGGTATATGTTAATGATTTTGCCCACAGAGGTCGAGATGATATGATGGGATGCCCTAAGAGTCTTGATGATGTTATGTACGCATATACCTATGCATGATATGATATTTATATGCATATGCATGACATTATAAATGTTTCATGATTCACAGAGCTATTCAGACTTACAAGTTGAGTTCTTTACTCCAAGTTTCTTTCATGTTTTTTATATACTGCTTTCAGGCCTTACATACTCTGTACTTTATTTGTACGAACACCCCTTTTGCTTGGGGACACTGTGTTTCGTGCTCGCATATCCCGATAGACAAGTTGACAGTCCTCCTAGTAGGCTATCGGCTGAGCGGAAGGTGTTGGTGCACTCCACTTGCTTTGGAGTTTCCTATTTGGTCAGTATGCTTTGTACATGTATTGATTGGTATGGCGAGGCCGTATCCCGGCCATTATGACATTTATGTACTCTTAGAGGCTTGTCAACAGATGTCATATAAATGGATGATTGTATGGACTTATCGACCTATGTTTTGAGTGTCCAAATGTTCATTTCGGTCTTATAGGCCCGTATGTCATATGTATAAGCTTGTATTCCATGTTGGGTCATCCTATGTCGAGTATTCCATTATGTTCTATGCTTCTCATCACATGACGGCCCTTCCATCCCATTTACCCATGATGGTATGATAAGAAAGATACGTTACATTGGTACTCGGTTGGGTAAGGCACTGGGTGCCCGTTGCGGCCCATCGGTTTGGGTCGTGAACAATTGAGTCTTAATCATGCATGATCATCCTAGACTCATGTAGAAGTATTTATATAGGTGCTACTTGGTGTATACCATCTTTACATGCGGATTTGACAATTTTATTGTGTTTTGGGTATCTTGTTTGAGAAGCATGGTTATCTTATACTTGATTTTTGCACCTCATTGTTGTGTCCATTATTCTTGGTTATCCTCTGTGATTTCATGCACACTTTTGTGCAGATCTTGGTATTGGACCTAGCAGCATTTAGGAGGGAACTTAGTGATTGTTTCAAGACTTCATGGTGAACTATCATTCCTACTTCGCAACTTATGGAGCCCCCGTCTTATCTATTTTACTATTGTTTGATTCAGACAGTATTGTTATATTTTGAGACTTAGTTGTATTCTATTTAATTTCCCATGACCTTTTACTACCGGATTTTGGGAGTTGTATGTAGTATTTCTGCTTGGGTTATTGTGGTAAGACTTATTATGTTCTATTTGTGTTTTGAAAATTTATTATATCTTGCTATGTTTGGGTTTGGGTTGACTATTACTATTGGTTTACCTAGAAATTGGGGCAAGGTGCCATCATGACCATTGGTGGGATTTCAAATCTTGAGAAAGTTGGTATGAAAGCTCTAGATTCTTGTGTTCTACAGGTCTTGAGCATGTCCAGTAGAGTGATACGGATCAGTGTGGGACATCTATACTTATTTGAGAGAGGCTATGAGATATTTAGGGAACTTCACTTTCTTTTTTGGCTATCTTGCAACTTTGTTTCATCATAAAGTTTGAATATTTACTATTCTATTCTCATACAGATGGTGAAGACACATGCATTAGTAGTAGATGAGCAAGAGCCAGCGCCCGGGTTGCAGCCACTACCTGAGGTAGAGGCAAAGGAAAAGATAGGGCTAAAGCCCAAATCGGGGCACGTGCAGCAGCCCCTATAGGTAGAGCACCCCTAGCTATTCAAGCTCGTGCTTGAGCAACTTCTAAGGAGCCACCTACAGCTCTAGAGGTGGACCAGGTTCCAGATCAGGTTGTTCCACCAGCTCTAGCTCGAGTTCGTGAGGCTTAAATTGCTACTCTAGTCCATTAGGAAACTATGGTTTGGATTCCTAGATATTTAAATATTTTGGCACAGGTCGGGATGATTTCTATGGTCCCAAAACCTTTCCAAGCGAGAGAGGGAGCACAGACCCCAACTACTCACACTCTAGAGTAGGTCAATGTTATGTTTTAGACTCTAGGAGTTCCAGTTGTTCCACCAATTGAGGTAGTTCAACTTATTGTTGTGGTTAGACCAGAGGTTAGGCTTGTTATGTCTATGGATCAGCAGAAGATGAAAGATCAATTCTAGAAGTTAAATCTTCAATGTTTTGATGGTGAACCCGCAACTAATGCTCAGGATTTATTTGATAGGTGTCATGAGATTTGCTCAACTTGCTTGTGGATTCCAATAGAGTTGTTATCACTACTTTCCGGGTAAGGACCAACCGAGAGGTTATGGCAGACTTATGAGTAGAGTAGGCTCGTAGGGTCATTTCCACTCACTTGGACTTAGTTTTCTAGTTTCTTCCTAAAGAATTTCATTCCACTCATCAGAAGATATGAGTTGTGTAGACAATTAGAGTACTTGCAGTAGGATGGTATGTCAGTCACTCAATATGAGATAAGGTTTGTGGAGTTGTCTCATTGTGCAGCTTTCTTGATTCCCCTCTAGACTAAGAAGGTTAGGAGGTTCATTAGGGGGCTTAATTTTGGAATCAAGCTCAGTATGTCAAGGGAGACATAGACAAGGACTACTTTCCAGCAGGAAGTAGAGATAGCACAAAGGATTAAGAGCATCCATGGTTAGGGAAGAAAAGCGGTGAAGGATAAGAGGCCCCCACATTCAGGGGATTTAGTGATGCCTCTTCTGGTGCAAGGGTGATTTTTGTAGAGGCAACTCTAGTAGACAGTTCACTTAGCACTTAATACTTCTTATGGTATTCCAGTCAATCATGGTTCTCATAGTTCTCGTTCGAGATAGGCATCCTACATCGTGTCTCCAGCTTATGGTTCTTATAGAGGTTCTTCTAGTCGTCAAGGACTGACCCTGTCTCACCAGCCATGCCAACAGAGAGGTTACTTTAAGTGTGGAGATTTAAAGTATTTTAGGAGACATTGCTTTAGTCTTCGAGGTGGTATGTCTCAAAGACCTCATGGTATGATTCCAGCCCTAGTTGTTGCATTGCCCACCCAGCAAGGCAATCTAGCTAGCTTGGGGTGGAGGCCATATAGCTAAAGGTAGAGATTAGCTAGCTAGAGGTCATCCTAGAAGAGGAGGATAGACCGCCGGAGGACATGCACATTTTTATGCTTTCCTAGTAGACTTGAGGAAGAGGCATCTGATGCAGTCATTACAAGTATTGTCTCAGTCTATCATGGAGATGATTCGATATTGTTTGATCCAAGTTCTACTTATTTGTATGTGGCATCTTACTTTGTATCATATTTGGGTATATCTCGTGATCTTATGAATATATATTTCTACGTCTATTGGATTTTCTATTATAGTAGATCAATTTATCTGTCTTGTGTTACTATTAATGGAGATAATACAATGGCGGATCTCTTTTTGCTGGACATGGTGGATTTTGAGGCAATTTTGGGCATGGATTGGTTATCTCTGCGTCATGCTATCATAGATTGTCATTCCAAGACTGTGATTATAGTTATGCCAAGGTTACCTAGATTAAAGTTAAGAGGGTCCCTTGGTTATTCTATAAGTAAGTTGATTTCGTTCTTGAAGGCTAGGCGGATGGTTGAGAACGGATGTCTAGCATGTTTTGCTTTTATTCAGGATTCTAGTATTGAGGTTCCTTCTATAGATTTGGTATCGGTTGTGAGAGAGTTCTTTGAGGTGTTTCCTACAGATTTTTCGAGTATGCCACCAAATAGAGATATTAATTTTTGTATGAACTTGGTGTCGGGCACTCAGCCCATATCTATTCCACCTTATCGCATAGATCTAGTTGAGTTGAAGGAATTGAAGTATCAGCTGCAAGATTTGCTTGAAAGGGTTTATTAGACCAAGTGTTTCTCCTTGGGGAGCACTGGTATTATTTGTGAAGAAGAGGGATGGTACTATTAGGATATGCATTAATTATAGATAGTTGAACAAGGTTATTATCAAGAACAAGTATACATTGTCACGTATTGATAATTTGTTTATCAGCTTCAAGGTGCTAAGGAGTTTTTTAAGATTGACTTGCGATAGGGTTATCATAAAGTCAATATTAGGGCTTCGGATATCCCTAAGATGTCTTTTACAACTCGTTGTGGTTATTATGAGTTCTTGGTAATATCATTTGGTTTAACTAATGCTCCAGCTGCATTCATGAGTTTGATGAACCGAGTTTTCATGACTTATATTGACTCTTTTGTGAATGTGTTCATCGATGAAATCTTGGTTAAGTCTCGTAGTAGGGAGGTGCATGAGCATCATTTGAGGATTATGCTTTAGACCTTGAAGGAGAAGCAACTTTATGCTATGTTTTTTAAGCGTGAGTTTCGTTTGGATTCAGTCGCATTATTGGATCATATATTGTTTGGTGATGGTATTAAGGTTGATGCTAAGAACTTTAAGGCGGTTCAGAATTGTCCTAGACCTACTACATCTATAGAGATCAGGAGTTTCATGGGTTTGGCAAGCTACTATCGTCATTTTTGTATTGGAGTTTTCATCCATTGCAGCCCATTAATTAAGTTGAGTCAAAAAGTTATTC
Organism: Nicotiana otophora; assembly: GCA_000715115.1. Taxonomy (NCBI): domain Eukaryota; kingdom Viridiplantae; phylum Streptophyta; class Magnoliopsida; order Solanales; family Solanaceae; genus Nicotiana; species Nicotiana otophora. Next base: position 273,795 of record AWOL01S0024768.1, on the reverse strand, counting down.
CTTTTAGATGGTATGATAAGTGTAAGGGGAGCTATCAAAAACTCAAGGATGCTTTTAATACAGCCCCAATGTTGGTGTTGCCCACAGGTTCAAGGCCATAAAAGGTGGATGCGATGCTTCATGCGTTGGTCTTGGTGCAATGTTGATGCAGGATGGTAAGGTGATTGCTTATGTGTCACAATAGTTTAAGCCTTGTTAAAAGAATTATCCAGTTCATGATTTGGAGTTAGCGGCGATTGTGCATGCACCTAAGATTTGGAGGCATTTTTTGTATGGTGTGTCATATGAGGTTTATGCTGATCATCAAAGTCTTCAGCACTTGTTCAACCAGAAGGATTGGAATTTAAGGCAAAGGAGGTGTCTTGAGTTGCTTAAGGATTATGATATCACTATCTTGTATCATCCAGATAAGGAGAACGTGGTAGCGGATTCCTTGACTAGAACGACGGAGAGTATAGGGAATTTGGAATATATTCCACATGAGGAGAGGCCTTTGGCTATGGATGTTCAGGCCTTGGTCAATAGATTTGTGAGATTGGATACTTATAAATCTAGTAGAGTTTTTGCTTCTGTTGTTGCAAAGTCATCCTAGTCTGAGCATATTGAGGCTCGTCAATATGAAGATCCCTATTTGTTTTAGTACTTAAGGACACAGTGCAACAAGGTGGTGTTAAGAAGATGGTTAGTGGAGATGATAGTGTTATGCGACTTCAAGGTCGGCTTTGTGTTCCTAATGTTGATGGTTTGAGGGAGTTTATACTTCAGGAGGCTCACAGTTCATGATATTCTATTCATTCAGGTGCTACAAAGATGTATCCTGATTTGAAGCAGACAGTGTTTCAATTGTCAGCAAGTTAAGTATGAATATCAGAAACCGGGTGGTTTGTCTCATAGATGGATATACCAGAGTGGAAGAGGGAAAGTAGCACTAAGGACATTGTGGTAGTTTTATCATGTACCTTGGGGAATTTTAATGCTATTAGGGTCATTGTGGATAGGTTGACCAAGTCTGTGCACTTCATATCGGTGTTGACTACTTATTCTTCGAAGAGGTTAGCTTAGATTTACATCCAAGAGGTGTTTTGTTTGCATGGTGTGCCTATTTCCATCATTTCACACTGTGGCATACAGTTTACATCTCACGTATAATGGGAGTTAGGTACACAAGTGGAGCTTAGAATAGCATTTCACCCTCAGACAAATAGTCAGTCTGAGCAGACTATTCAGATTCTTAAGGATATGTTGCAAGTTTGTGTGATTGACTTTGGAGGTCCTTGGATCAATTCTTACCTTTGGCAGAGTTTGCTTACAATAACAAGTATCTATCAAATATTATGATGGCTCCGCATTAGCTTTGTATGGCAGCTTTATTCTCCTATTGGTTCGCTTGAGCCTGGTGGGGATAGGTTTATGGATACAGATTTGTTAGTGATGCTTTGGAGAAGGTGAAATTGATTCAAAAATGACTTCGGACGATTTAGAGTAGGAAGAAGAGTTATGCAAACAACAAGGTTAATGATGTGCCATTTATGGAGGGAGAGAAGGTACTTCTGAAAGTTTCACCAGTGGAGGCATGATGAGTTTGGGAAGAAGGAAAAGTTGAGTCTGAAGTTTATTGGGCCATTTGAGTGTTAGAGAGAGAGTTGGTGAAGTTACTTATAAGCTTGCTTTGCCTCCTAGCCTATCGAGGATAGATCTGGTATTTTATGTTTCTATGTTTCAGAAGTATAATAAAGATAAGTCACATGTTTCAGACTTTAGCATAGTACATCAGGATCAGAATTTGGCCTATGAAGAAGAACCGATAGCTATTTTGGACAGACAAGTTTGAAAGTTGAGGCCAAAGAAGATCGTTTTGGTGAAAGTGCTTTGGAAAGGACAACCGAGCAAGGAGGATACTTGGGAGACCGAGTCAGATATACGAAGAAGATATCCACATTTGTTTAGCAGTCCACGTACATTTCTAAACATGTTCGAGGATGAATGTTTGTTTCAGAGGTGGAGAATGTAACGGCCTGATCGGTCATTTTGAGTTATAGAACCCTATTCTCGTATTTGATACTTCTCGTAGGTTGATTTGATGATTTTTGAATTATGGGGATGGGTGGTTTGGTTTCCGAGAGATTCGAAAGTGATCTCGAATACTTAGTTCCTAAGTTGAAGCTTGATGTTAGAAAAGTTAACTAAAGTTAATATTATGGGTAAATGACACCGGATTGGTGTTTTGAAGATTCCAATAGGTTCAAATGATAATTTTGGACTTGTACATATGTCACGACCCAAAACCACCAACTGATCGTGATGGCGTCTAACTAACTTGCTAGGCAAACCAAACATTACAAAACTGGAACATAATAATAGAATTTACGAAAATAATGTATAAATCCAAGGCCAACTGACATAAATAAGTACATCAATACATAAATCCCCCAGAACTAGTAACACAAAGTTATGAGCTCTAAAATAGAAGTACATGTCTGGAATACAAAATGAAAATATTCTTTGAATGAAAACAACAACAACGAAATGAAAACAGACGCCAAAGGCTGTGGTCGAAATGCAGCCCTACCTCGTCTCGTTTCAACTCTCAGCAACAATCACCGCGACTGTCACGACCCAAAATCTCACTTGTCGTGATGGCGCCTATCTCAATACTAGACAAGCCGATAATCTCAATAAACCACAATTCCTTTTAAGTTTGAAAATATAATATTTAAATATAATACAATATCTCACAAATACTGATACGAACACTCCCTAAAACCTGGTGTCACTGAGTACATGCGCATCTAATATGAATATAAGTCTGGAAAACATGGTCTATAATAGTCTAAGACCAAATACAGTAAACAAAGAGATATGGAAGGAGTGACAAGGTCTTCGTAACACGGTAGCTACCTATGAATCTCCGAAAAATTAACAGTGTGAGAGAATCAACACCCGCTATGTCCGGAAATACCTGGATTTGAACATGAAGTGCAGGGTGTAGTATGAGTACAACCAACTCAGCAAGTAACAATAATAAATAAGGAATTGAAGATAATGACGAGCTACATAGTTATAATTCACTTTCAGTAATTCCAGCAAAGAATAGACATGCTTTCAAATCCAGCAGTTTAAGTCAAGTCAATTTTTATACAACTCAAGTTCATGTAACCCCCGATATAAAATCTTTTAGAGAATTTCACAACAATGACAAATAGCAATTAAGTGCATCAACAAATGAAAGCAAGTACAACCTCTCAGGGCAACAGTCACTCCACTCGACACAGCAACTCAACCACTCGGCTCTCAGCCCCAGCACTCACACTCAATGGGTACCCGCGCTCTTTGGAGGTGTTCAGACTCCAGAGGGGCTTCTACAACCCAAGCGCTATAAGCACGAACAACTCACGTGCTGCACGGACAACTCACGTGCCATAGTATAAATATCTAGATCTGCATGGACAACTCACGTGTTGCACGGACAACTCACGTGCTATAGTATAAATATCTGGATCCGCACGGACAACTCACGTGCTATAGTATAATATAAGGATCCACACAGACAACTCACATGCTATAGTATAATATCTCACAATCAGGCCCTCAGTCTCACTCAGTCATAAATCTCTCCAGTCTCTCGAGCTCTCAATAATCATTAAATCAACCCAGACAGCAATGATATGATGCATCAAATAATGAACAAAAGAGACAGAGATAAAATAACAAGTAAATTGTGACTGAGTACAAAACAATAATTTAGCAGATAATTCAACATGTACCTGACCTTTGTGGGTCTCTACAGTGCCAACACATAATCTAAACATGCTTTCTAATATGATTTACAGTCAAATGTCTACAACACATAGAGAGCATATGGCTAACAACAAATTATTCAATTTTACAGTTTCACGGGACGGACCAAGTCATAATCCCCTCGGTGCACGCCCACACGCCCGTCACCTAGCATGTGCATCACCTCCAAAATAATCGCATGACACAAAAGTTTGCGGTTTCATATCCTCGGGACCAGATTTAAAACTGTTATTTACCTCAATCCGAGCAAATCTCTACTCCGCAATGCCCTTGCCTCTCGAATCGGCCTCCGAGCGTCTTGAATCTAGCCATAAGACGTACAATACCATTAATATATGCTAAAGGAATCAATTCCACAAGAAAACTACTAAATTAGACCCAAGACCCGAAATCGACTCAAATCCGACCCCCAAGCCCACGTCTCAAAATCAGACAAAAGTCACAAAACCCGAAAGCCCATTCACTCACGAGTCTAACCATACAAAATTCCTCAAAAACTGACATCATTTGGTCCCTTAAACCCTCACATTACACTCTCCGAAATCCCAAGCCCTAACTCCTTCTTTCTCTTCAAGAATCCTACTAATTAGGTGGGAAATCAACGGGAAAACACCATGGCCAATGATAATAGAGCTCAAGCAACTTACCTCAGTGAATAACCTTGAATCCCCTTCAAAATATCGCTCCAAAAACTCCAAGGTCTGACTTGCAAATGGTGGAAATGAGAAAAAATCACGAAGTCCCCTTTTTATACCTTCAGCCCAACGAAACCGCACCTGCGGAATTCCCATCGTAGGTGCAGAACTCACTTAATACTCAAGGTTCCGCATTTGCGGCCAACCTCTTGCGCCTGCGGTTGCGCACCTGCGCATCTACATCTGCTTCTGCGGAAAAGGCCAATCTCCTCACTTTCGCATCTGCGACTCGGCCGCGCATCTACGGGCTCGCAGATGTGACCACTCTTACACACCTGCGGTTCCAACCCAGGTCCTCTAACTTCATATCTGCGGCTCCCTAAGCGCACCTGCGACCTCGCACCTGCGACCTCGCACCTGCGGCTCCACTTCCGCATGTGCGGAAAAACACCAGCAACAGCAGTTCAGCTGCATTTCCAAATTCCAAACCTCCCGTTAGCCATCTGGAATCACTCCGAGCCCCTCGGGACCTCAACCTAACATACCAAAACCTCCCATGACATCATACAAACTTAGTCGAGCCTTCGAATCACTCAAAACAACATCAAAACACCAAATTTCCCTCGGATTCAAGCCTAAGAACTTCTAAATTTCCAAATTCCACCAACGATGCCTAAACCTACCAAACCACGTCAGAATGACCTCACATTTTACACACACGTCACAAATAACAGCACGAACCTACTCCAATTTCCAGAATTCCATTCCGATCCTGATATCAAATTTTCCACTACCGACCAAAAATCGCCAAATTTCCAATTTTTGCCAATTCAAACCTAATTCCACTGTGGACCTCCAAATCACATTTCGGGCGCACTCCTAAGTCCAAAATCACCTAACGGAGCTAATAGAACCATCAAAGTTCAAATACGAGATCGTTTACACATAAGTAAACATACGGTTGACTTTTCCAACTTAAGCTTCTATATTAGAGACTAAGTGTCTCAATTCACTCCGAAACCACTCCGGGCCCGAACCAACTAACCCGGTATAACACAATATAGCTGAAGGACGCAAAAAGAAGCATAAATGAGGAAAACGGGGCTATAACTCTCGAAACGACCGGCCGGGTCGTTATATCCTCCCCCACTTAAACATACGTTCGTCCTCGAATGTGTCAGGAGTTGTTTCCAGGCCATCAAATCACTATTCCATCTTACCATGCACGTACCCGGGGGTGATCTCATGTCACCCTATTCTATATAGGCCTGACCACACAAAATAACTGAAAATCATCAATTTAACCTTAGCCCAATAACCTTGGAGCCAAATTTCTAACATCCAGAATTCTTTTCAAGGCCCGAATCTCACATCCACACACTGTATAAGGCCGAACGAGTTGCATCGAGCCATAACTATGACTACGGAAATAATCAACTAATATTTTACATAATTCGCGTGCTCGTGGCACCATTCCTGATCACAGTAACTTCTCCAAAATCAACCAAGTACTAGTATTAAACCCCATATCAAACCAACATCACCCCAAAACTTCGTACACTGCCGATAAAAAATAAACACGCAGAATCTCGTAATCTTTTATCAGATCAGCACGTCATGGAGCTCTCTCGCCCCAACCAGAACCACAATCCTCTCCTAAGCCGACTTTCAATGTCGTCTTCCTAAATATACCGGAATCGGACCTGACAGTACCCATTATGGGTCCAATGACCTTATATTATTAAACACAACTATCCCACAGACATGCCACACCGATATGACTCAGAGCCACAAACTGTGCCATCCGTGCGCCAATATGCAACAATTCAAATGTATTCGGTCATGGAAAATGACTCAAATGAGAGAACTGCCCCGCCAGATTAACAAGTACCGCCACAAAGAAATGTTGAAAATTCATCACACACCGAAGAACCATCACGGGATTCTAACGCAAGGTTCATACTTTCACATAACTCCGCTGCAATGCGTGCCCCCATCCAAATGCTGGTCCATATTATCTACCTCGAGGCACCCTGCTCAAAATCAATAATGAAGGAGAGGCAAATGGAAAAAATGCCACCCAAAACCTGAAAGAATACGCAATCGATCATGCAATACCCAAATACTCATCTCGCTCAAATTCTGCCATAAGGCCCCCAATAGATCCGCACCATGTGTGCATATAACCAATTAAACACAACTTCTCGTAGCATAGAAGAGTAACTCACAGATCATTTCAGACCATGAATAAGTTCAACATCAACTGAATGGCACATCACTCAACAATAGCAGTAGGGAGCCAACTAGTCAGACTCGGTGTAGAATACACATCCTAATTGGGCCTACCAATGGACCCCAAATCAATTTTGGTCACGCACAAATAGATAAATAACCCTCCGACAGTCAACAATGACTGAATCATAACACATACTATCATCTGGCTAGCTTCGTCCATGACTTCATAGTCCACAACCATGAAACAAACTGCTCCTAAGGACTCCCAGTCTCCAAATCCATAGAACACACGAATCACCATATCTAATCCCAACTCCACTGCCGAATGTCTAACACATCGTTCATACATGATCATCACACGAGAAATACTTCTATAATTCTTCCGTGCCATATAGCAAAATTTGAATATCAGCAGTCGATCAACCAGGAGAGTGTTGTAATACTAATGAAGTATCGATGAATCAAAATACATTGCCCCTTGTGAAATGTATACTCTCATCAGGCCATACCGATTAATAATATCATTTACCTAGTCATCTGAAACCATCCATGCTGCCTACGAATTTATGTCCTTCCCTTCAAAACTGAATTTTGACCTTGCACCTGCAAATCTCAATCCCACACAATACACTGCGTCAACCATGCCATCCTGTGAAGAGCACAAGAATCTCATAATCACTTTGAGTCACAAGCAGAATACATACCCGATCAATCAGAAACGTCCCAATTGATCTCCACCCAGAGAAAATCCCAATACGCAACATATTCCTCACGCCGGCAGGAAATATACTCCTCGAACCGTGGTAAAAACCATTGAGGACTCTTCAAAACCCATTTGCACATAACCAAGCTATTAGAACTGAATCTCTCTAACTCAACCCAGCCACGCAGGTTGCCAAATCCAAGAGTATTTCCACAAAACACCTGTAAAGCCCCACCTCATCGTAAGAACTGAAAGAACCGAGCATACTAATACCATACTGATCCATGATGTTACCCATTTGTCCTATTTTCTCCGAGTTTCTTCTGAATTACCCTTAAGTTGACATTTCTCCTTGTCAGAACACTTCTATCATTACCCAAAGCTCACAACAAGAATTCCTAACATAAAGCCACATCGCTCTAAGGCACATAAGCCATTGTATTCTTCTTAAGCACCTCCATAAATACCCCAACCGTAACACTCACTCTAAAAATACCTTATGCGAATTTAAAATTGTTCCTCTTTCTTTTCTTATACTGAAATGTAGAATCCATAGTCAACAGAATTTCCGTAAGTCCAGGCATCATCAAATGAAAATCTCAGATTTTATCCATACACAAGTCAAGAGAAATTCTCAATTGCTATATATAAATCTTGAACCCATTAGAACCTTCTAGAGAGTCCTTCACTCTGCTCAAATCTAAATTGCACCGCCAGAACGAACCGAAAGACACAAGCCCCATTAGCACAACAACCCCCAAAGAAGTAACCATGCCTTAACACCACCAATCAAATTCATACTTTGTGCGCACTACGTTCTTCAAAATAACAATTTAATCATTCCATGATTTCCGTATCTCTATAAAGTGCCATATAACCCGTATTCAAGAATTTTCTTACTCGAGTCATCCTCGATCTCAATCTCTGCAAGTCATAACTGATCCACAAGTATGTTTCCGACCAAAACTAAAATTTAACACATAACCATGAAATCCAATTGTCAATAGCAGGCTCCCCCACTTAGCTTTAAGCTGCAATTATATAAAATTAGAACCCGCAAAGATTTCTCCTTCTTAATTACCAAGATCTCGCACCGTTAACCCGCCAGACTTCTCGAAGTCTTTTGTTAAGCTTTTCATGAACATTCCGAATCACCAGCCACAGTCACA
>AWOL01S0024768.1:250024-264989 GCA_000715115.1 Nicotiana otophora | reverse complement strand
CAAGTCATAACTAATCCACAAGTATGCCTCGGACCAAAACTAAAATTTAACACATAACCATGAAATCCAATTGTCAATAGCAGGCTCCCCCACTTAGCTTTAAGCTGCAATTATATAAAATTAGAACCCGCAAAGATTTCTCCTTCTTAATTACCAAGATCTCGCACCGTTAACCCGCCAGACTTCTCGAAGTCTTTTGTTAAGCTTTTAATGAACATTCCGAATCACCAGCCACAGTCACACACTCGACCTCTTACCGGGTAGCAAGTAATATTCCTCGCAGATGCTTCATCAACATCACGCCACCGCTAACTGCTCATAAGAGATAACCCACCTATGGAATTCCTTACCAATAGCTTCCAACGATGCTGCATTGGGCGCAACGACCACGTGATCAATAAATTCTCCTGAGCTCATGCTCATCCACCATTTGTATAAGTCTGCACTTTCCCTATTGACATTAACTGAAAGTTCAACAATACCTTCCCAACTCAAGTCATATTATGCCTGAAATGATAATCAGATATTCACATCCCTCTTCATTTCAAAAAAACTCATTTCCGCCAAATTCGATCTTTTTTCATGCAGTAACCATCACTCCAAATAAAGTCTTCAGGCCAAATCACATTCTATCACGATTCCAAACCAGTCTACACTTTCTCAAGGCGCACGATACCCTACCATTGAATTCATATGCTAATCTATCACTATTACTTCGGTTAAATCATCTTCATTAAGAGACTTCTCAACCTCTACTTCTCCTACTTGACCTGCTAGTACTTCAACCACCGTGAAACACTTCTCGTCATGTCTTCCCTCATACTTTGCTGCCCAGCTATTGCATCAAATCGAAATGCATCTATGTCGTACCTGAACCAATAAAATGTTACCGACTCTAAATCTCTTCAAAGATCATCTTTTTCGAGCCATCAACATCAGAAATACCCATTTGCAACCACAATTACTACACAATCATCTACTCTTCTTGAGTCCAAACTCATTGACAAGACATGAGGATTTAATTTGTCCCAAAATTTAACAACGTGAAAGATCCTTCAAACATTCACACTCAAGACCGTACGTCACATCAAAATACAAATCAAGTACCCAATGACCTTCCTTTACATTTCAAGGAAACACTTCTCGTCACATTTAAATCATATTAACACATCCCACAGTTACATCATACTCCTCACAAAGCCATTCCACCACGCACCGAGCCACAAATTCCACTCATAAGGACATTACCGGACATATGAGTCCAAATGTACAGGTTACAATTGAAGCTACCGAGCCTAAGCTGCGGTCTAAACCTAGCCTCAAGTCCTCCACACTGGCCCATCACGAAAACACAGAATACGCATCTTGGACCTCGTTCATAGAATTACAAGCTAGCGATGCACAACTGATACTGAGTGCTCACATGCGCACACGAATGCGTGGAAGGAATTCAAAGAGTTATATTTCACGCTGAATTAATTTCGCACGATAGAATACAAGAAAGTGAAATTTTCCTAAGGTTTCAGCAGCCTCTCAAAGATAAGTACAGACATCTCTATACCGATCCACAAGACTTCACTAAACCTGCTCATGACTAGTGAGACCTATGTTACCTAGCGCTCTGATGCCAACTTGTCACGACCCAAAATCTCACCCATCGTGATGGCACCAATCTCGATACTAGGCAAGCCTAATATCTCAATAAACCACAATTCCTTTTAAGTTTGAAAATATAATATTTAAATACAATACAAAATCCAACAAATACTGATACGAACACTCCCCAAAACCTGGTATCACTGAGTACATGAGCATCTAATATGAATATAAATCTGGAAAACATGGTATATAATAGTCTAAGACCAAATACAGTAAACAAGGAGATATGGAAGGAGAGACAAGGTCTGCGAAATACAACAGCTACCTCTGAATCTCCGAAAAATCTACTGTGCGAGAGAATCAAACTCCGCTATGTCCGGAAATACCTGGATCTGCACACAAAGTGCAGGGTGTAGTATGAGTACAACCAACTCAGCAAGTAACATTAATAAATAAGGAACTGAAGATAATGACGAGCTACACAGTTATAGTTCACTTTCAGTAATTCCAGCAAAGAATAGACATGCTTTCAAATCCAGCAGTTTAAGTCAAGTCAATTTTTATACAACTTAAGTTCATGTAACCCCCAATATAAAAACTTTTAAAGAATTTTACAACAATGATAGATAGCAATTAAGTGCAACAACAAATGAAAGCAAGTACAACCTCTCAGGGCAACAGTCACTCCACTCGTCACAACAACTCAACCACTTGGCTCTCAGCCCTCAACACTCACACTCAATGGATACCCGCGCTCACTAGAGGTGTTTAGACTCCGGAGGGGCTCCTACAACCCAAGCGTTATAAGCACGGACAACTCACGTGTTGCACAGACAACTCACGTGCCATAGTCTAAATATCTGGATCTGCATGGACAACTCACGTGTTGCACGGACAACTCACGTGCTATAGTATAAATATCTAGATCCGCACGGATAACTCACGTGCTGCACGGACAACTCACGTGCTATAGTATAATATAAGGATCCGCACGGACAACTCACGTGCTATAGTATAATATCTCACAATCAGGCCCTCGGCCTCACTCAGTTATAAATCTCTCCAGTCTCTCAATAATCATTAAATCAACCCAGACAACAATGATATGATGCATCAAATAATGAACAATAGAGACTGAGATAAAATAACAAGTAAATTGTGATTAAGTACAAAACAACAATTTAGCAGATAATTCAACATGTACATGACCTTTGTGGGTCCCTACAGTCCTAACACATAATCTAAACATGATTTCTAATATGATTTACAGTCAAATTTCTACAACACATAGAGACCATATGGCTAACAACAAATTATTCAACTTTACAGTTTCACGGAACGGACCAAGTCACAATCTCCTCGGTGCACGCCCACACGCCCGTCACCTAGAATGTGCGTCACCTCCAAAATAATCGCATGACACAAATATTCGGGGTTTCATACCCTCAGGACCAGATTTAAAACTGTTATTTACCTCAATCCGAGCAAATCTCTACTCTGCAATGCCCTTGCCTCACGAATCGACCTCCGAGCTTTATGAATCTAGCCACAAGCAGTACAATACCATTAATATATGCTAAACGAATCAATTCCACAAGAAAACTACTAAATTAGACCCAAAACCCGAAATTGACTCAAATCCGACCCCCGGCCAACGTCTCGAAATCTGACTAAAGTCGCAAATCCCAAAAGCCCATTCACTCACGAGTCTAACCATACAAAATTTATCAAAATCCAACATCATTTGGTCCCTCAAATCCTCAAATTACACTCTCCAAAATCCCAAACCCTAACCCCTTATTTCTCTTCAAAATTCCTACTAATTAGGTGGGAAATCAACGGGAAAACACCATGGCCTATGATAATAGAGCTCAAGAAACTTACCTCAGTGAATAACCTTGAATCCCCTTCAAAATATCGCTCCAAAACCTCCAAGGTCCGACTTGAAAATGGTGGAAATGAGCAAAAATCACAAAGTCCCATTTTTATACCTTCAGCCCAGCGAAACCGCACCTGCAGTCCACTTGCTGGCTTATGTGACACCGCACCTGCAGAATTCCCATTGCAGGTGCGGAACTCACTTAAAACTCCAGGTTCCGCATCTACGGCCAACCTCTCACACCTGCGGTTGCGCACCTGTGGTTGCGCACCTGCGCATCTCCCTCCACTTCTGCGGAAAAAGCCAATCTCCTGACTTTCGCATCTGCGAACTCACAGATGCGACCACTCTTACGCACCTGCGGTTCCAACCCAGGTCCTCTAACTCCCCATTTGCGTCTCCCCAAGCGCACCTGCGACTCCACTTCCTCAGGTGCGGAAAAACACCAGCAGTAGCAGTTCAGCTGCATTTCAAAATTCCAAACCTCCCGTTAGCCATCCGGAATCACTTCGAGCCCTTGGGACCTAAACCAAACATACCAACACATCCCATGATATCATACGAACTTAGTCGACCCTTCGAATCACTCAAAACAACATCAAAACACCAAATTACCCTCAGATTTAAGCCTAAGAACTTTTAAATTTCCAAATTCCACCAATGATGATAACACCTACCAAACCACGTCCGAACGACCTCAAAGTTTTCACACACGTCAAAAATGACACCACGAACCTACTCCAATTTTCGGAAATCCATTTCGACAAAAAATCGCCAAATTTCCAACTTTCGTCAATTCAAGCCTAATTCCATTACGGAACTCCAAATTACATTCTGGACACACTCTGAAGTCTAAAATCACCTAACTGAGCTAGCAAAATCATCAAAGTTCAAATCCGAGATCGTTTACACATAAGTCAACATCCGGTTGACTTTTCCAACTTAAGCTTCTACTTTAGAGACTGAGTGTCTCAATTCACTCCGAAACCACTACGGACCCGAACCAACAAACCCGGTATAACACAATATAGCTGAAGGACTCAAAAAGAAGCAGAAATAGGGTAAACGGGGCTATAACTCTCGAATCGACTGGCCGGGTTATTACAATGACTCACGACTCGGTCCAACGCATGGATATACACAATTAAGTGCAGACTATAGTATGAGTACAAGCGACCCTATGTACTCAGCAAGTATCACAACTAAACTCGGCAAGGTAATAGAGGCAAGAATTATTAATGATACTCACTAATAACCTGCTCAACTCATAAATTTCACAAGTATAGAATAATAATATCATCGAATCATAAAAGCACAGATAAAGCTACCTCGGTGTGCAAGAGATAACGTGACATGCTCTATTTTAGTTAACAATCTAGCATATAGAGAAAATATACATAACAATGCATGTATACATTCATAATCTAGCATATAGAGAAGATATGCGAATAGAACATGTATACATCCAAGTAAATTGCATGTAGAGAAGAAATGCAATAACCAAACCAAACGCTGATCATGTTTTCTCATACCGCATGTACACCATCAAGAGAAAAACAAGCGAGGGTGACCCTAGGGGGATGGATCCCTATCAACATGCTACACAGACAACTCACATGCTAACATAAATGCTCTTGCTAACATAACTCGAATCTGCACAAACCACTCACGTGCTATCAACCCAGTCCATATCACATTGAATGCATATAGAAGAATACATGTACAAGAACAATGGATATCAATTTACATACTCACGAACTAATATAAGTGACATGCTAAAGTGTAGGCATGTGAGAAGTGTATGGGATGAACTTCTCTAAGAAGAGAGCCGAAAACTAAGCCCATATGAGAGAAAGTAACCCTATTGTTCTGCCTGCTCATAAGTTTGCCACCACCTCTTGGCTGGAACTCTCAACAGAAATATAGAGAAATCAACTCCATTGGACTCCAAAAGTCCAAAATTGCACGAATTCCAATGACACATGTCAAAAGACTCCTGAGCATTAGATGTGGGATCACCATTGAAACACGGAGGATCTAACTTTTGGAACTGATCCATCCTCTTCGGCTCCTCGACAGTCATAGCAGGTCTATTCTTAGGCCTGATAGTAGCAACAGGCTGAACTGCCCCAACTTGTGGGACAACCGAAACTCTTGGAGTCTGAAACATAGTAGTGTCCTACTCTGGAGTGTAAGTAGTTGGGGCTTGTGCTCCCCCTCCAGTTAGATAAGTATATGGAATCATAGGAAACATACTGGATGTGCCAAACCTTCAAAATAACTCAAGATCCAGACCATAGTGTCCTAAAGCACTGGGTGGTAACGAAACCCTTGGGAGCCTGACCTGGACTCGGTGGAACAACATGAGCCGGAGCCTGCTCCACTATTAGAGCTACAGGTGTCTCCTGAGAAACTGATGTAGCACAAGCACGAGGAATTGCAGGTGCTCCACCCCTCACAGGTGTGGTCGTATGTGCTCTGGCATGAACTTTAGCCCTGCCCCACCCCCCTGCCTCTCCCTGCTTAGGCCTGGGTTACTAGCTCCTACTCAGCTATTGTGGAAGAACATGTTCTCACCATGTGTGCCATAATAGAAGATTAAATATTCAAACTTTAGGATGAAATAAAGTCGCACGATAGAGAAGGAAAGAAAGTGACGTTTCCTATCTATCCCATAGCCTCTCGAAGATAAGTACATATGTTTCTATACCGATCCACTAGACTCTACTAGACTTGTTCATGACCCATAGAACCCATGAACCTAGAGCTTTGATACCAACTTTGTCATGATCCAAAATTCCACCAATGGTTATGATGGCACTTAACCCCCACAATGAGGTGAGCCGACATCCAATATAGAACCAAATAAGCAACATTAAGATGTAATATAATTGAAATAGTATAAATGGAGGAACAAATATTTTAGCAATAGAAAGTATATAGATACTGCAACTAGAAATCCCCAAAACCTGGTAGTATGAAGTCATGTGCTCTAATACAAGATACAATTGAATCTCTCAAAAATACAAATACTATATGAGAAGTACATAACAGTATGAAAATTGGAAGAAGGGGACTCCAAGTGTCTGCAAGTAGTCATGCAGTACTACCTCGAGTCTCCTCTATCAGCTACTAGGCACCCTCCTGAGGTCCACCACTGCCAATGCTTGAATCTGTACAAAAATATGCAGAAGTGTAGTATGAGTATGGGACAATGTGTACTCAGTAAGTATCAAGACTAACCACGGTGAAGTAGTGACGATATTTAAGTTATGTGATACCTATTATATAAACATGTACTATTCATAGATATTTATAACAAGACTACGATGGAAGATACAATATTACTAAAAATCATATCAAGAGATATCGAATCAACATGGATTGTACCATCTCGTCTAGCATATCCAAGGCATATAATAGAGACATCAATTAGCATGTTAAAATATAAAAAAGAAAGCATATTGTATGCATGATATGGCATAAAAGATTCACTTGCACGGTCAAAACTTCCACCTTTATGCTCCAAACAAACAATATCAGATTCCATATCAGAACCAACTAGAAATATACCAATTTGTCACAACATGCGTGTATGCCATCAAGAGAGAAATATGAGAGAACGACCCTAGGGGGATGGATCCATATCCGCACGTTGTATCTCAAAGACCTCGTGCCATAATAATAACAATATTGTTATAGTTGCATCTTAGAAACTTCATCCCATCATAATAACAATATCACCATAAGTGCACGATAGAACGTAACATATCCAAATCAATCCGCACAACATGTCCAACGTGCCAAAATCATAGAAATTATGAAATTATATTTCGTCTCTAAGGATGCATATGCTCCCAAATAATTAATAAGGTGCACAAGGACATAATAAGTAAAGGAGCAGATGTGTGCTCAAGATATAAGCATGACTACGGCTAAATTACGTATATCCACAACTTTACAAATAGCCCAACTTAGCCAATAAAGAGAAACTAATCCTAAGCATGATTACTATCATGAGGAGTAACCTCGCGTAGTCATACAATTGATTAGAACATAAATCATTAAAGTCACATAACTAAAGAAGGCATAACAAAAGCCTAAAGTCTAATTTGGTCATGAATAATGCATAGCATCCGTATATAGGCTCGTCACCTCGCATATATATCACTTTTTACATATTTCAATCAAGCAAATAAGTTCATATCTTAAGGGTTATTCCCTCACAACAAGGTTAGGTAAGATACTTATCTTAGCAAGTCAAATCAACCCTCCAAAATCGTATTTCCTTTAGAAAGAACCCCTGGCCTACTCGAATCTAGCCAAATAATGCTTAATAATGTCAAATGACATCATAGGAATCAATTTTAAACTATAACGCTTCATTTTTTAATCAATCCCAAAAAGGTCAATAAAATTTAACCCCGGCTCACATGGTCAAAACCCGAGTCTAGCGGTAGATTCCGACTACCCATAACCCTATGAGTCCAAATATACAAGTAGATTCCAAATCGAATTCCAATTTCATGTTCAAATCCCCCAAATCTACCCTCTTAAGTTAATTTAAAAAATCTCCAATTTCTACACTTTGAATCCTTTATTTAGGGTTAAACATTCATGTAGATTCTTGATATATAATCAGAAATAAGTAGAAATCACTTATCCTCTTGCCTTGTATGAAAATTCCCTTGAAACATTTCTCCTCTCCAAGTTTAGAGTTCAAAATATGAAAGAATGGGCAAAACTCTTGAAAATAACAACATAAGTGGTTGCCCAGCAGTACCCTTCGTGAACACGGCCCAAGCCTCGTGTTCGTGAAGCACAAAAATGCTTCTACCTAAAATCCTTCTTTGCGATCGCAAAATCCCCCTCGAGTTCGTGAAGACTCACCGAGGTGAACGCGATACCACCCGCATGAACACGAAGGGATCCTGCCCACCATGCATCACAAACGCGACCAGCTCTTTGCGAACGCGAAGGCTAAGCTCCAGACTTCACATCCTTCTTCATGAACGCGTCCCCTTTCCCTGAACGTGATGAACAACTGCCCCCAACCCCAAATTATTCTCCACAATCGCAAGGCCTGCTCCGTGATCCCAATGTACACTCTGACAAACAGCAAAATCAACAAAACCAAACATACTTCGGGTGGTCCGAAACTCAACCGAGCCACTAGGAATCCTGTTTAATAATTCCAACAAGTCCATAAATAATGTCCAGACTTGTCCAAAGCCTCCAAATACATACAAAACATTACATCTAAGAATCAAAGGCTAAACCACGCGTTGAATTCCCTAAAGTTCATAAACTCTTTAACTCCCAACCAAGCGTCCGATTCATACCTACACACCTCATATCTCAACCAAACTTTGCATACAAGTTTCATGCAACGACACGAACCTATACCAAGTCACGAAACAAGAATAAAAGTCCATAACTTTAAAGTCAACTATTTGTCAAACTTACAAACTCTTCAATTCTTCAAATTTTCAACTTTTGACAAGGTTTTTCCAGAAAGCAAAAACCCGATGGTTAGCCTTGCATGAACTAGGTAAAGACAGAACTCAACTTCACACTGGTTAGCAAAACCCTAGAGCTTCCCTGCTTTGGTAGAACCTTCCACTTTACCAAGTCAAAAGCTTAAGCTGGGACACCACGTCAATTAATAAAAATTCCAATGGCTTTGGCTACTCTAACCTTCCCGACCACGATGTATTCTTTTTGTTTTTAGGTATATAGAGTCAAAACCTTCTAGGAACCTCCAAAACTAAATTCGAACATACTTCCAGTCCAAATTAAACATACGGATCTATTGGAAGCATCAAATCCCAATTCTAGGGTTGTCTACCCAAAAGTCAAACCTTGGTCAGCTATTATATCTTAAGCTTCCAAAAATAAAACTAAGTATTCTGATTAGATCTCTTACCTTTTCGAAACCAAACTAACCATCCACACAAGTCACAAAACATAAAATACATATACAAATAGAAACATAGGACTCTAATTCTCAAAATGACCGATCGGGTTGTTACAGGCCATGTCAGCATGCTTGGGCAATGTTCAAAGGATATTTGTCACGTTCAACCTCCTCCTTGCAAACAAGCTTTCTATTTTTGTGTTTAACAATAATATTTTGATGTATACCAGTTTTGTTTGCTATTTTTTTTCCTTTACTTTTGTATACATAGAATCAACCCATTGTTTGCTCGGATTCTCATGTCGGATATCTATTGCATATGGTGAATTCGACTCATTTAACACCGAAAATTCAAAATAAATATATTTATCTATATGAGAAGATAAAGATTTGATCACTGTAGCTTGAGATTTTAATTTTTTAGAGGCAGACATATTTCCCAGATTTCAAGTAGGAAAAATCGTTGAAGTAAAATAAAGGAAAATACACACACTGTAGAGAATTTCCCAAAACAAATAATGAGGAAATCTAACAGAGTGATTACACAGAGGAATAAAAGCGAGAGAGATATGGGGGATTGAAAGAATCGAGAGTAAAACTTTAGTAAATAAGAGAGTAAAATCGTTAGAATAGAGAGAGATGGGGGAGATGTGCATTACTTGTGCTATATTACTGAAAAAAATAATTTTAGCTATAAAATACCAAAAGAAAATATCTAGAACTTTTTTCTGGTAGTTGGACTCCACAATAATTGACTATAACTCGAATCCTTAGTTGCTGCATTTATGGACTCCGCAATATTTGAAGTTTTTGTCATAGTTCTATTTGACTTTTGCATGCGCTTTAGACCACCTATGACACCCAATATCAAATAAGTGATCCTTTAATCTTTCATCTATTCTTTTCATATTTTCCATATGGTGATTAAACTATTGAATGATATATGCTCTTGTCGTAGCAAAGAATATCTCTCTCATTTCTATATGTCTCTTCTTGTATCTGTCCTTTATGTTATTCCATAGATACCATATATAATCCAATGAGAAATTTGTGTATACACTATAGAAGTTGCCTTCATTATTCTCTCATGTGTATCAGATATTATGCATTTATTTTGTTTTTCATGGATTGCTTCCTTGAACCTTTCAAAGAACCACTCTCATGAGGCATCATCCTTCGAATCAGCAATTGTATATGTAAGCGATAGAATCTTGAATGTTCACAAAATTTTATATATATGTATTCAAATAAATTATTAGCATCAATAAAAATTATTTTATAAGTGACAAATATATGTACATATCAATATGTAATGTTATACAAGGAAGATACATTTATATGCTCAATAACATTGTCACGGCCCAAAATTCCCACCTTAAGGATCGTGATGGTACCTCGTTACTAAGACTATGTAAGCATATGAAATAACGAGATCAACAGAAAATACCAACTGAAATATTACTGAAAGCGGAAGAGTGTCAAAATATAATCAAAAGTGGAATACAATAGTCATAAATCCTAAAATCCGTTAATACTGAGTCATAAGCTCTACAAGAAGTACATAATATGTCTCAAAATGTACATCGTTGTTTGGAATACATAAACAGTAACAAAGCAACTAAAGGGGGTGACTCCGAGACCTGTGAGTAGGATACCGGGTATACCTTGAAGTCTCTAACAGCTCAGGATCAACTCACTAATGACCAGCACGCTCTGAGATACCTGGATCTGCACAAAAATATGCAAAAGCATAGTATGATTATACCACAATCGGTACCCAGTAAGTATCAAGACTAACCTTAGTGGAGTAGTGACAAGGTTCAAGTCGAGACACTCATTAGTCAAATTACATGAGCGGAATATCAATGCAACACTGACAACGGAAAGCATAACAGAATAAATATCAACAAAGAATATGACATGTGATAACATGGAAAATTAACCAATAACTCGTAAAACACAAAGTGGATTCATTTAGGGAAAACAGGGATATGTTCAAATCATCAACATGTTCCAACAGAAGAATAACATGAAGAATCACCTCAAAATACCACAAAACATAATCAATAAGGCACCCTTATGACGTTGCGTGAGTTTCGCAATGAAGTGTTTCTTCTTACATAGCTACACGCACATAAGCCCCCTTATCTTGCCGTGTGCGCATCACAATGAAGTATTTTCCTTATTTGCAACATGTGCATAAGCCCCCTTATTTCGCTGCATGTGCATAAATGAACACCATCCTTATGTCACCACATGCGCATCATAATGAAGTATTTCCCTTATTTGCAACGTACACATGATACACAACATCACCACAACAACAATACCATAGTCACAACAATATATAGCCCATGACTAAATAACAATGTGAACAAGAATCATAATAATAGCATAAAGGGTGTGGGGAGTGAACAACAATAAGGAATGTTTCATATAACAAACAATCCCTAATTCAAGGCATATTTAAAGCCTAAGGTCTAATCTGGTCAATTACTCGTGTACACACTCGTCGCCTTATGTGCATGTCATTTCACATAGACAAATAATGCAAATTAGACCAAATCCTAAGGGAAAATTACCCCACATTAAGTTAGGCAAGATACTTACCTCAATTAGGCCAATTCAATACTCTAAAAACGCTTTTCCTCTAAAATTCAACTCCTCTCGGCTAAAAACTACCCAAAAACAACATAATAATATCAAACAATGCAAAAGAAATCAATTACAATTAATAAAGTTAAGATATTTACACAACTCCTCAAAAGTCAACCTCGGGCCTACCCGGTCAAAATCTGAGTCGAAGGGTAAATCTCGACTACCCATAACCCCATGAGTCCATATAAGTGTTTGATTTTCAAATTCGAATCCAATTCGACACTAAATTCTCATATTTTTATTTTTCAAAACATAGTCAAATATACCCAAAATTTCTCTTCAAATTTTATGGATTAGATGTTAAAATTCATTTATAATCAAGTCATATTATCAAAGTTTGATTAAAAAAAAAACACTTACCTGATAGCTCGGTATAAAAATCCCTGGTAAATACAGAATTACCATATCGAAATCGAAAATATTTGTATTTGGTATTTGATATTTTCATATTTGGTATGGTATTTGATTTAAATTGTTTTTTAAAATTTGGCATTCGATATTGTATACGGTATTTAAATATAAAATACCGAAATACCGATATCGTACCGAAATATATAATAGGTTATACAAGACACATATTATTGATTATAACATAAATATTAAAGTTCTTAAAACTTTCTGTTATTTTTGTAGTTATATTTAACTTTACCACCTTTTTCCCACTATACTTGTCTTTCCCCCTTTTATTTGGTTGCCTACTTATGTTTCAACCTTTCTGCCATCTAGATTTAGAATTTTTTACTTTCATCTTTTTTTCACTATATTATAACTTTTTTATTTTTGTATTTGTGAATATCTTACTTAAGAAAATTACAGTCTATGGCTTTATGCATTAGTTAATATTCGAGCCGAATAAATCGAAGTTACCGTATTGAATAAACCTAAACCGAAAGGAGAAAAGCCGAGCCATACCGAATTTAATTAGGTATAGTATTGGTATAGCATTTTAAAAAATAAAATATCGAAAATACCAAACCAAAATGTTTAAATATCGTATTGTACCGTACCGACCGACGAACACCCCTACTCGAAATGATACCAAACATTGCGTACAAGTTCCAAATGACAATACGGACCTAATCCAAGTCTCGAAACCAAAATCCGAACCCGATAACCATAAAGTCAACCCATGGTCAAACTTAGAATATTTATAAACCTTCAAATTGCCAGCTTTCGGCAAAAAGATTCAATTCAACCTAGGAATCTCCGAATTTAATTTCGGGCATACACCTAAGTCCAAAATAACCATATGAAGCTATTAGAACCATAAAAATATTATTCTGGAGTCGTCTACACAAAATTCAAACTCCGGTCAACTCTTACAACTTAAGCGTACAACTAAGGCACTAAATGTCCCAAATCAATCCAAAACCTCCCCAAAACCAAACCAAGCATCCCCTCAAGTCACGTAACTACAAAACAAATGTGCAAAAGCGTAGTATGAGTACACCACAATCGGTACCCAGTATGTATCAAGACTAACCTCGGTGAAATAGTGACGAGGTTCAAGTTGAGACACTCACTAGTCAAATAATCTGTGCGGAATATCAATGTATAACAGACAACGGAAAGCATAACAGAATAAATATCAACAAATAATAGGGCATATGATAATACAAAAACTTAACCAACAACTCGTAAAACACGAAGTGAAATCATTTAAGGAAAACAAGGATATGTTCAAATCGTCAACCCGTTCCAACACAAGAAAAACATCAAGAATCACCCGAAAATACCACAATACATAATCAACAAGAAACCCATATGATGTCGCGTGAGCTTCGCAATGAAATATTTCTCCTTATATAGCTACATGCGCATAAGCCCCTATATCTCGCCGCGTGTGCATCAAAACGAAGTATTCCCCTTATTTGCGCCATGCGCATAAGCCCATTATCTCTTTGTATGCACATCAATAAACACCACCCTTATGTCGCCGCATGCACATCTCGCCACCCTTATACTCCACACAATAACAATCACCCACCCAGCGTACACATATGCCACGACATCACCATAATAGAAACACCAAAGTCACAACGAGATATAGCCCATGGCTCAACAACAATGTGAACAAGAATCATAATAATAACATAACGGATGGGGGGAGTGAACAACAATAAGACATGTTTCATATAACAAACAATCCCCTATTCAAGTCATATTAATAGCCTAAGGTCTAATATGGTTATTTACCACAAATACGCCCGTGTACACACTCATCACCTTATCTACACATTGTTTCACATAGTGCAATAACGCAAATTAGACCAAATCCTAAGAGAAAATTCTCCCACATGAAATTAAGCAAGATACCTACTAATTAGGCCAATTCAATGCTCTACAAATGCTTTTCCTCTAAAATTTACCTCTG
This sequence comes from Nicotiana otophora, assembly GCA_000715115.1. Lineage (NCBI taxonomy): Eukaryota > Viridiplantae > Streptophyta > Magnoliopsida > Solanales > Solanaceae > Nicotiana > Nicotiana otophora. The sequence continues at coordinate 250,562 of AWOL01S0024768.1, read as the reverse complement.
CTCGGTTTATATCCAGCCAAAAATGACATAATAATATCAAAAATACAACACAAACCAATTTCGATATATAAAGTTAAGATCATTACACAATTCCCCAAAAGTCAACCCTGGGCTTGCTCGGTCAAAATCCGAGTCGAAGGATAAATCTCGACAATCTGTAACTCCACGGGTCTTTATATGTGTTTGGTTTTCAAATCCAAGTCCAATTCGACTCTAAATTCACAAATTTTTATTTTTTAAAATATAGTCACAAATCCCCAAAATTTCTCTTCAAATCTCATGGATTAGATGTTAAAATTCATAGATAATGAAGTTATCAAAATTTGATGAAAAACACTTACCCAATAGCTTGGTTTAAACATCCCCTCCTACAATTGTCTCCCACCGAGTCTTGGGCTCTAAAATATGATAAAAAGAGACTAAGTCCCGAAATTTCACCCTTTTGTTCAGGTGCAGAAGTCGCATCTGGTCTGGTAGGGAGGGCATAGAAACGGGCCTGGCCACCCCCTGATTTGCATCCCCCTCTAGGGCCCCCTAG